>JAAMPD010000001.1:0-244633 GCA_025266255.1 Trissolcus basalis
CTAATTGGTTCCTAATTGTATTTGTAATTGTTCGTCTATTTTTTTTTCGTTTCTTTTACTTTTCGTACTCTCTGGGTGCGGCGATTCGATTCAGCAATTTTTTTCAATTGGCCGTAAGGACTTTCGAAAGAAAAAAAATCGGTCGGAGGCTCATTGACATTAATTTGCACTCGTTACGGATGTTTATGATTGGCCGATCGATAATTCAGCAGAGACATGTGTCTGCTTGTAATCGCATAAATATTTATCAACAGTTTCCTTTTATGCAAACTCTCCTATCGTTGATTCCAATTTTATTTTTCATTCAATGACACTTTTATGTTTCAAATTTATCTTGAAACAAAATTCAGGAAAAGTTTTTTTTTTTTTCATTTGTTCAGTACGAATACTTTAGATAAACGACAGATAAACAAAATGTCCAAATAAGATAAGTCCACCGTAAGAATAAAGTCGAGCGAATGTTTTTTTAGATTATAAATTTAAAACGCCAGCAAATAGTATGCAGTTTATTTTCAAGTTATTTTTATTGAAGGAAAGCATCAACAACAAAATGTGGAGCTTTTTTTTTAATGCTATTATTAATAAAGAAATGAAGTCAATAGAATTAAAAAAAAATTATTAGAAAAATATATTTATATTTAAAAAAATTTTATATTCGAAAAAAAATCTAGATTATTAGTAAACAAAAAAGTCACTAAGGTGGAGTTACCAGAAAAATTACTAGTATTTTCAAGAATATTTTTCAAAATTATATAATTTTGAAAATTCACTAGAATTAAAAAAAAACAATCAAAACCACCTAGTCACTAGATTTTCAAAATATGAAAATAAAAAAAATGTCACTAGATTCACTAAACAAGACCGAAAAATTACTAGATTTCAAAACTGCACTTTTAATCAAAAACTCACTAGAAAATCAAAAAATCACGAAGATCTTTTTACAGAACCAGACTAGGACATTTTTATAAAAACAACGAAAATGTCACTAGATTCACTAAACAACACCGAAACAAAAATTACTAGAGTTTCAAATTATATTTTTAATGTAAAATTCACCAGACGTTGTTTTGGAAAACGAAAAACCACGAAACATCACCAAAATAAATGTTTATTTTGAAAATTTGCAAATTCACCCTGACCTCCTTACAAAAAACCACCAGAAACTCATCACTAGATTCCATACGATTTTTCAAGAAACATAAAAATGTCACTAGAACAAATTTTCGTTCTCGCCCAGAAACTAACTAGATTTGCAAAAAAATTACGTACAAATGGTTTGGAATACATTCGTTGCGTTTAAAAATCTGAGATCTCGATAAGTGCCAAAATAATCGTCGAGTTCCAGTCGCGGAGTCGCGCGCGTCTATAAGAAATGCGAATGACTGTTAGGTCGCTAGCCCGGCTGAGTCTTATATTGGTCGGTTTTCAGACACACTCGCCTGGACGCGTGTGTGTTTGTCCATGATAATGGAACAGCAGCCGCATTTGTTTGTCGTCACACGCCATTTGACTTTTAACCGCTAAACAAAAGTCTCTATTATATTATAATCGGTTGGATTTTTGTCACCCACAAAAAACGAAACGGAACGTTCAAAAATAACAAGTTTTTTTTTCCTTCCCATTTAATCCGACCTCTTGATTCGTTTCTGATTCATTCTTAATTTGTCAACCAAACTTTCATCGTTGTTTTTTCTTTCGGATAGAAAAATTTGTTTATCCCAAAAAAAAAAAAAAAAAAAAAGTAACTTTTCATTCGAAACTTCCGACAATACCTTACATAAAGGTAGAAATCGTTTTAAATATATTAACATTAAGTCTCATTAATAGGCAAGCATTTTTTGCTCGTAAATGTTAATTACATAATTGAGTTTTCAAAGAGAAATGTTTCCGAAAAAAATTTATTTAAATAAGGGAAACAAAAAAGAGGTAAAAAAAGAAATAGAATAGAAGAAATGACTGACCTCGATAATGTGCCGTTAGTGGTATTATAGAGGCAGTGTCTATTCACGACACCCGTTTAACCGATGGCCGTGTCGGGTACCCGTTTACCTGTGTCGGGTTTTTACCCGTGTGTATTTCCGGGGTTGGATTTTATCGGTATCCGTTTGAGGGCGGTTTATCCGTGTACCGTTTAACGGTGGTTTATCCGATATGTCCGTGTCAGTTCGTTATCCGTATGTCCGTGTCAGTTTCGTTATCCGTTACCCGTTTAATGATGGTTTATACCGTGCGTCCGTGTCAGTTGGTTTACCCGTAGTGTCCGTGCAGATTCTGCCACCCGTTTATCCGGGCCAATTAATTCGTCGACGTATCCGTGTTTATCAATTTGCCCGGAGCAAATTTATTTGTCTTATCTATTTTAAAGTTGTTTAAAATTGCGCGCCAATTGATTGTGTCGCGTGTTACGTTCCGATTCAGCATATCATGTTCAACTTTAACAACACAAGTTCCGGAGTAACATGAAGTTGTCATCTGACCGGTTAACCTAGAATATTGACAGGAATGTATATCACAACAATAGTTAAATAAACAATATAATATTTAAATGACCTCTGGTCAATATATCAGTTTCTCCTTCAAACGTTTCATATTGTAAGTATTACAGTAAAAGATACCTTTTCATGTTTTTATTAAAATGAAACTACTTCAACCATTTGTTTAAACTTCCCAATGTTTAATTTAATTTCAGCACGAAGCATCGTCAACAAAAGGTCTTGTGTTATCAAGGTTTGTAGATTTAAATGTCGTTGAAGGTACGAGATGGAAGGTGACGACAAACCTTTTAATAAAAAAATTGTTTACATTTAGACTCATTCTTATGTTTCAGTACCCATTTCATCGATACCAAATCACTGTCGACCTGTTGGTCTATTATCAAGAGTGCTATCATCTTCCTATCTGCATCAAAGCCTAACTTTGTAGTTTTGATTCACCATTGATTAAAATATAAAGAGTAATACATAATTCAGTTTGTCGTCTTTGTGATTTTTATGCAATGATTAATTTTATAGTTCAATATGTAGTTCAATGATTAGTAATTTAATAAATTATAAAGCCTGAAAGTATTTTCCATTGATTATTTCAAGTACAAATTAATTACATTACAAAGGGTAATTGAAAACTAAACAAAGTGAAAACTAAATTGATATGAACAGTGATGTATTGTCATAAGTAAATACTTGTTAATTACAATGCAATTAATTATACTACAATGGAAGACATTTGGTTTTACAGAACCAAGAAGTGTTTGGATCATTTCGAGTTACATTGAAACCAACACACTTTGAATGGAACCAGAGAAGACATGCATCACAGCATACGGATTCATCTCTCAGGTCATCAATTTCGCATTTGCATTTGCCACAACAATAATTTCTGTCTTCCTTCACGAACTCATCCTTCTTTTTTTGGAATTCAGCAACCAGTTTAGTAGCAGCTTCGTTGTTTTCGCACATAGGTTTAAGTAATTCCACGTTGACGTTTTCATCAAAAATTGACTCCTGCACAATTTCCATCAATTCTATGTCTTCTAATTTAATAACATTGCTCAAACTGCCACTTAAATGTGGGAAAATCCAAAGCAACATCAACTTTTTCTTATCTTCTTCGTTCAATTCGATGAATTTCGTGCGAACGCTTTTTGTCTCTTCATCTACTTCTTGTTGTTCTTCATCCGAATCTTCTTCTGAAAACTCTTCAATACAAGTTTTCAACTTTTTATTCTTTTCAACTTTCTGCTCTGTTTTTTTCACTTTTTGTTTTTCATTTTGCAGTCCTTTTTTTGAATGAAGTTCTTTTTGCGACTGTGACCTTTTTTTGGATTTCTCTTTTACCGGCAATCCTATAACTTTCGTGCTGTTTCCCTGAGGTCGTCCTTTTGCTGTCGTTACAACAAATTCGACTTCTGCTAGAGGGTTTTTTCCGGGATCGACTTTTTTGTTTGCATTATTTTCCTTATCAATCTCGTTCCCTTCAATCTTCCGGCTTACAAATTCTTTGAACTCTGCCATTTTGCGTTTAAATTCAACCATGTCACACTTTAGCATTTCTTTTGAGAAATCCGCGAATGCAAGTTTCAATTGATTTGCTTTTTCAACTTTGTCTTTGTTAATCTCTTGATCCTGTAATAAACAAAGACAAGGTTAATATACTATTAATATGTGTAGTTTGAGTTATTCATGGACCGAAAAATACCTTTTTTGTAATCAAACTCGTTTCCTTAGCCATTGCCATCAATGAATTTGGATGTTGCATTCTTGGAATTGGTTTTGAAGTAATTGACTCGGTTTGTTCATTGCTCGGATCGTTCGCTGCCACTACTTTTTTCCCGTTAGCTCTGCAACGAAGACGAAATTCATTACAAATTAATGAAACTAATATGCAACTTATATATAAACTTTTCGACATTGAAGCATATCAATGAAAATAGAACAAAAAATGATTACCCGCGCAATGGCAACTGAATTCTTTCAAGGTTAGGAGCAATCGTTGTTTTAATGGGATGATCTAAGCACTTTAAATCACACGACTTCTCATCTGGAGCATTGAATTGAGATGTTGGAATTTTCGAGGCTTCTGTTTGATCAGTACTACAATTTGAATAATGTATTACAATAAATAATTAATAAGTAATTATATTTAAACGAATTACATGTCACAAATCACTTACTCGAATTGAGAGTCTGAAGTTGGACTATTTTGTCCACTCGACATCTGAGTTGGTGTTTGTTTGTCTAGAATTTCATCATTTTTGGTTCTGAAATTAGAAAATAATGTGGTAAAAATTGGTAATGGTAAAAATCAAGTGGTAATTCGTATTCAATTATGGGAGTATCTGTGAAAAATAACTTAAATAAAGAATTAATTACTGAATAAAGGAATTGTAGTTTGTAATGAATTACTCACTGCAAGTTAGTAATCTTTTTTGGCGGGTGATCGTCGCTACTATCTGAAGTTGACCCAGTGTCGTCTTTTTGTTTCAATACAGGGAGTCGCTTTCTCGTACCCAGGCCGTTTTTTTCTGACTTATCAGTTGAATTAGTTGATGTTGATGCAGATGATTTGTCGAGGCCTTTATGGTTGCTTTTTGATTTCTTGCACGTATGCTCCATTTCCAAAAAATTAACTTTCAGTCCCATTGAAGGTTTCTTGACAATCCCCACTGAAATTACTGCCTGGCACATTTCAGATTTTCTGTAACCAAAAAAATGCAATAATTTGCTATTTTATCAACCATGAATAAAGTAATTTTGTCCTCACTTGTCGTTGCCAGTTTTTTCCGGTTTCGTGTTTGATTCTTCCTTGAAGACTTTTCTTTTTTTTTCGCGGTTATCCCAATTCAAAGGAGTAGTCATTGCAGTACTGCAAATAAGTAGTATTTCCTTATATTCTTGTTTCTTTATATCAAACCCTTTTGCTTGTTCCTTTACAGTACATCTACTAGAACGAAGTATTTTCATTTCTACTCCTGAAGATTTGTTAAATTGAGCAATGCTGCGCGCGAACTGTTTTTGAGTTGGGTAGATAATTCCGAGTCGCAACGGTTGAACCGGTGTCTCTTCCTCATCCGACATCTGCAAAAATAAGTTCATCACTATTTCATTAATCAAATTGAGGTTACTTTTGTGTTTACAGTAATTTTAAAATGTGGATTAACAAATGATACAAATTATTGAACTACATGGTATACTTACCTTGAATTCGTTCAGTAAACTTCACTGCTTTTCTTCAAATTAAACGGTTTTAATGAAAAGAAAAACTTTTTTGTTTTTTTTTCGCAAAACAATGGCAAATGATAACGGACAGGAAAATTCTTGTTCTTTTAAAATGAAATCTCATTCATAGGTTCAGAGTAGCCACTATCATCTGACCAAGATGAAGAAACTAGAGCAGCACATTACCACTTCAGTCTAGAGGACAGCACTTTCTATGATATTTTACCATTGTAAAAATGGTTTCCAATATTCGTTTCATGAAAAACAGCCTTAAAATTACGCAGTCTAAAAGTTAAGTTTGCAACCCTTATCCTTGTTCAACCAGTAAGTGCATGACAAACAGATTAGCGAAAACAAGTGCAGTTTTTCTATCATTGGCCTTTAATTCACTGCACAAAATAAAGAAGTTTTTTTTTTTTAAATTTGAGTCGGAATTTGCAAGAAATGGAGGAAATAATTGATAAGGAATTTTACACTATTGAGAGCTGGTTAGCATACTGGAAGTCATTGCTCAAAAGTTGTCGACAGTCATTCGTTACACTAGATTCGAAGCTGTTGAAAGCAGTTGACCTGCAGAAAATGGTTAACAAAAACTTGAAATACAAGTATATCACATATATTTGTCATTTTGGGAAAAAAGAAAAATGCTGCTAAAGGATACAGAAAGTCATCGTAAGTTTTTTGAGTTAATGCTTCAGAACTCATTTCTGTGAATTTTGACGTTACCATTTATCTTTTTTAGCACTATCAAACATGGTTGTACAGCTAAAGTTACACTTAGATGTGTTAAGGGTAAAGAACAAGAATGTTTGAAAGTAACTGATGTAGACTTGAGACACACGAAACATATCAAGAGCGAGGTTACTATAAATTTGTAAATACAATTTTATCTACAGTACAATATTTTAAACTTGATCAAATAATTCTCGTAGATCGTATACGATTTCATACCATGCAAGCGGGATTTAACACCTGACCTCAAAGAAGAGATCATGAAAGCATTAAAATGGGGTGGCAAGCCGGCACTGATACAAGTTGACTTGAAAAGATTGTACAACTTCCATTGCAATCTGAAATTTTTGAGGAACCTTAAAGCTCAGCTACAAACTGACCCCGACAAAAACAGTCTTCCAGAATTGGTAAACCGTCTTCAAGAAAAACATGGTAAATGAAGTTTTATCAATACTTTTGATTTTCTTTCTGATATTTTCATTTGCTTTCTCAATTTTTTTTTTTCATTTTTCTTATTTTAAATCAAAGTGAGCAATTACAGCGCCATCTTTGATTTGTTTCAGAAAACGTCATCAACAAAAATGTTGCCCCCGCCCTCTCTGATAGGGGGGTGGAACAAAAATTCAATTTTGGGTCCATCGAATACAGTTTTGAAAAATATTCAACACGTTTTTTTTTTGTTTTTGATTTCATCAAAATTTTTCGAGATATTTGGGGTGTACGGGTGGTTTGGAACACCCTCTATAATATTTGATGAACTATATTATATCTGAATAATATATTATACTATATAAGTTATATATATACATTTTTTTTTTATATATACATATTATATATGTATATATGTATATGTATATGTATGTATATATTATATATACATATATGTATTATTATGTTATAATATATACTATCATATGATTATTATAACATATTACATTTTTTTTTATCACAAGGGTAGTATCCAGGTATATTATATTTTACACTAATTCAGGTATTTGGTTTTAGGTGCAGCAGTAAAAATCTTACTAAATGATGATAAAACGTTTAAAGGATTATTCTTTTGCACACCCCAGATGAAAAAGAGTGTCGATGCTTGGGGAGAGTGTATTTTCCTAGACGGAACATATTGCCTCTCGTCGATGAATCTTACAGTCATGATATTTTTAGTTGAAGATTCTGGCACTCGTAGTGAAATCGCTGGTGTAGCTCTTATATCACAGGAAGATAGGGATACGTTGAAATGGCTGGCTGAAAGTTTCAAAAAAGCTCACTTCAACAGCTTGGATAAAATTTTTTGTATGATGGCTGATAAAGATCTACTTGAAAGGGACGTTTTAAAAGAGGTGTTCGAAATCCCGATATACATTTGTCGCTATCATGCTTTGAAATCGTTTTCGCGCGGTATTTCGAAGTACATAACTGGGAATAGAGATGTAAAAACCAGATGCTTGGATATTTTGGAAAAAATGGTGTATAGCAAGTCAGAAAAGCAGTACCAAAAATTGTACGATGAACTACAAAGCTTTGCTCCTCAAGATGTAATGGACTACTTCGATGGAAATTGGCACGATATTCACGACGAATGGACGAAATTCAGCATGAACAAGAAAAATCTGTTGAATTTCACAAACAATAGGCTTGAATCAATAAATCGTCAAATAAAGCGTATTGTTGACAAACGAAGCTCGCTTCTGGGTTTACTGGAGAAATTTTTTCTCTGGCTTGAATCCCACAATGATGAAATCGACTCACAGACTGCTGATAATTTGATGAAAATACCTGTGAATTCTGATGTACCCGAGGAACTAGCAGAATACGAGAGACTTCTCATGACGAAACCATTTCGTACTTTAAAAGTAGAATTTGAACAATGCAAATCCATATTGGTATCTGAAATAATTGACAACGAGTGCCAGATCACATCAGATGGAACTGAACTCCGAGTTAGTCCAGAAGAGTGCGAGTGTCTCTTTCGAAGATCATCTTCTTTACCATGCAAACACATTTTTGCTATTCGTAAGGCTTTAAACCTACCTATTTTCAAAGAATGTTTGTGTGACGAACGGTGGACAAAGTCGTTCGCACTGGCGAACAATCCACGATTTGATTTGACATCACTTCCGAAGCAGGAGAAGCCAGCCACAGTAGGACCAGTTATCACAAAATCCGCCAAGAAAAAAAAATTGACTGTTCCACAAAAGCGGAAAGAAATTGAATCCATTCTTGATGATATTGCAATATCTTGTAGTGAGGCCTGCGGAGAAAATTACGAAAACAAAAAAAGTGGTCTCATAAAGCTCCGTGAATTGTGGAAAACTGGAACAGTTGCCAAGATATTGTCCTCCGCTGAATATGATGAACTATTGAATAAAGGTTCTGCATCTGGGTCTCTCGAACCCAGTCCTGTCGCAGCTGGCTTGTCTGAAGAAAGTTTCGTGGACCCTTCAGATGAATCCTTGATTAAAGAAATATTAGATATTTCCTTTTTATCAATCAACTCGCCAAACAAAATTCTAACGGAGAATGCAGAGAATGCGATACCAAAACTTGCAGCGACTGGGGACGCGAAAACTGCAATGCCGAAATCTCCGCCCATTGATGTTTCCGAAGTTACGATGCCGACGCGACGAAAAACAAAAGGACGACCGTCCAGATTTCTAGATACTACTGTAAAAATTCGCAAAAATTGTAAACCACGAAAATAGGATCTAAAATGCTGTAAAGCCTTATAAATAAAAACACGGGAATATTAACTGATGCGGATATACGGGCGTATTAACTGACATGGGTAGACGGGAATACAGACAAGTTTGAAGGAGACACTGATATATTGACCAGAGGTCATTTAAATATTATATTGTTTATTTAACTATTGTTGTGATATACATTCCTGTCAATATTCTAGGTTAACCGGTCAGATGACAACTTCATGTTACTCCGGAACTTGTGTTGTTAAAGTTGAACATGATATGCTGAATCGGAACGTAACACGCGACACAATCAATTGGCGCGCAATTTTAAACAACTTAAAAAATGATAAGCAAATAAATTTGCTCCGGGCAAATTGATAAACACGGATACGTCGACGAATTAATTGGCCCGGATAAACGGGTGGCAGAATCTGCACGGACACACGGGTAAACCAACTGACACGGACGCACGGATAAACCATCATTAAACGGGTACACGGATAACGAACTGACACGGACACACGGATAACGAACTGACACGGACGCACGGATAAACCATCATTAAACGGGTACACGGATAACGAACTGACACGGACACACGGATAACGAACTGACACGGACACACGGATAAACCACCGTTAAACGGGTACACGGATAAACCGCCCTCAAACGGGTACACGGATAAAATCCAACCCCCGGGAAATACACACGGGTAAAAACCCGACACGGGTAAACGGGTACCCGACACGGGTACACGGTTAAACGGGTGTCGTGCGAATAGACACTGCCAAAAAAATTACCTCGTCTCATCATGAATCGGCGGAGAAAAATAAATCAGTTCCTTTCAATCTGTGGCCTTTCCAAAAGAACAATTTTTTCCCTAAATTTTATTGCTCGAAGAAGAAGCGAAGGAGAGAGAGAAAAAAAAGAAGTTGATCGATTCCCGTTAATTATTTCCAGCTGAAACGGTAAATTCAAAGAAGATATTCACACTTGGTAACGCGGAGAGGCGCCTATCCTATTCCCCGACTGTCTTCTCTTTTGTCGGTGCGTTTGCGTGCGTTCCGAGCGACATAAATTCGAGGGTTCACAATACACTGACTGGACGAACGAAAACGAGAAGTATTTACGACGCGGTATTTCTCTATCAAACAAGCATCAGGATATCAACCGGCCGCTCCTGCGACGAGTCTTTTAAGTGAAAAAGAACGTTCGCTAATGGCTGTTAGCGTTAAAAAGGCTACCGCTTGAGCATCAACGATGTAATGCAAAAAAATCAAACGAAAGTTACGTCACGGCATAAGTGCATTATTAGCACCAGTTTTGAGTTAGTACGAAACCATGTCGCTCGCCAAATCGAATTCATCTCTCGCTGCAAAAAAATCACCTCTTTCTTTGGTATTGCTAAAAAATATGTAAAAAAGTTTTTGTAACCATTAACAAGTTTGAATTCTTTATTCAAAAATTTAGATGCAGATTAAGAATGCCCATCTCAAAGTTATGTAAAATGGAAGAATAAAAAATCTGTCTGAATTGAAGACGTGGAAAAAAGGGGACACAAATGTATAAATTGCATTATAGTATAATGTCTTGATCTCGGGGTTCAGATGTTGTTATAAAGGGCGTTCCTGTAAGGCGCCGGTCATCGTCATATATTTTAATGAGTCACAAATTAGAAGCGATACGCCGAGCAAATTAGCAAAAATGCAAAGAAACGTGTATATTATGGCGCGCGAGCCTGTCTTGTTTGGGTTGTGGCATAATTACCAGGCGCGATAGAGACACGTGCATTATCGTCTTAATTGGTTCGCCCACGCGAGGAGCCCGGGATCGACGCTTGATAATTGATACGCTGTTAATACCGGCGTAATGAATACGTTTAAGATATGGAATCACAGCGAGTGCACGACTATGAGAAGTCGTGTAATTAGATGGGTGGAACAAGGTCCTACCGACAGTCCCCGACTTTTTTTTTATTCTCTCTCTCTATTCTGCTTTGTTATTTCGGCAACTTCTTTAGACTTTGTTTACTTGAAAAGGTATCCAGAAGATCGTCTGAACTTCACGTCTTAGTATTTTTGATCCCCATGAGAAAAAGTTCTTTGCATCCTGAAAAAGCATCATGCATCCAATCGGATTGACCATCAGCCAACTTCACTTTCATTCCTCATTCCTTATTGGTCAATTTTCATCCGACATGATTCGAATTAACCAGAAGTATTCCGAAAGTAATTTTTACTTTTCATGATACAAAAATTAATCATCCTTCATTTGCGGCAATGTTGATTTGATTAATTATTAAAAGTACAATTAATGATGATAATTTCTATTCTTTCTTTAAGAAATTTTTTTATGAACTTCATGAATAAACAATTAATTATGAAATCGTTTCATCCCATTCTTTGTAAACATTCTACTACAAACTTCAAATAAGCAGAAATTAAATTTTGATTAATGTTTTATTAATTAATTGAAAAATGATTAATAAATCAATGATTTATATCATTTTCACTGATGTAATGATCAAAATTTATAATAAATACCATGAAATTGTAAATAGACCGTATTAGTTTTTTTTCATAATCCTAAATCAAAAACAAAACAAGTATAATTTATCAAAAACAACATGATATGAAAACAATTATCAATAAAAAAAATTTAAAAAATAAAAAAAACGAATAGTTGAATTTACCTGTTTCAGGTCGATGACGATTGTCACATATTCGTACTGGTCTCCTCGGGCGAGCGTCGGACTCTGCCAACCTTTGCCCCTGGCATTCAACACGTTACTGATATCATACTTCTTGCCTGGATCATGGCTGAGGGAATCGCAAACCGAACACTTCAAAGAATCCGCAAGTTTGCAAAAAGTCTCCGGACCGTCCGCCCCGCAAGTTGCATTTACAATTATGTCCGCGTTCGTGGCCAGGTTGAAGATGGGCGGGTAGAGAGAGCGGCCTTTTATGTTCCTCGGACCAAATTGACCTGCAACATAAAATACACATTTTATTCAATTATTCCAATACTCAATTCCCAACAAAGGGCTCCTTAAATTATTCTCCATCAAAAAAATCAAAATTCAATTTCCAAACTAAATTTTTCAAGCTTCCATGAACGGCGTCATAAAATGTGTTTTTTTTTGTTCAAACACTTGAACTTTTTTTTTGAGACACTTCTTTTAACATTTTTAAAACGGTGGGAATGTTTACCTCCCTGAGTTTAGACACAGATTAAAATTTATGACGTTGAATAGTAATGGTTGCAATTTACGTGGGAGAGCATCATTTGGTCATTTCAAAGTGAAACTTGTTTATTATTTTTGCTGACTTCGCACTCGATCCAGTCAGTTTATTTCAGTTGAATAGCAGCTTCTCAGAAGAAGCTCTCGGGTTATTTAACGTCTAATGTCTGGTCAAATCGAATGATCGTCAAATTGATATTGACTAATTAATTATCAGCGAATTGATACACGAGAAAATCAACGATGATTTATTCGGCGGAGAGATGATTATTTCTCTCTGAATTGAATACGTGTTGATTTAAGTGACTCTCATCTTTTGATTGAAGTGGAATCAATATAAACATCACTGGAGTGTTAAATCGACGGAAATCAAAAGTTGAGCTGACACTCTCTTTAAACCAATTTGTTTATACAAAAAATAAAATAGTCCTCGTTCAGAGATTATATCTCCATAAATGATTCACTACTTAAACAAATCAACATTTAATCTTGTTTTCTGTTCCTTTTGTTATTACAATTTCGTTTATTACACGAAAAGGAAATTTCTATTTAATGAGTTCCACTTGAAAAGTTTTCCACCAAAACTTACAATTATTAATGTTAACAATTTTGTTCAACATGACTTTTATAACTTTTTATTAACAACTTTCAACATTTGATACCTAATTTCATGAAAAAATTACATTCTTTTTAATCTGGCCATAATAATAAAGTTTGTCATAAAGTAGTTTTTTTAATTCGTCTTTGAAAGTGTAACAAAGAAATTTGTTTATATTTGAAAAAAGGAATTCTCTGAAAATTGAAAAGACGTGGATTAAAAATGTTCATCAAGTTGTTATCACTCATCAGATAGAGACTCATAATGATAATTTTTTGAAGGCGGATTTTTGTCGGATCCGAGCTTGAGATTATTAAACTGGGCAATTAAGCAAGATGAAGTCGGCGAGGTTCTAATTGTTACGAGCGATGAGCGTAATAATAATAACAGAGGCGAACGTGAACTTTGTCGGATTAAAGAGCGAGTTTGAATGCGACCGCAGATTTGTTTATCGGTGTGCGTGGGTATTTACACGCAGACAAGTGTTGTGTCTTCCAACTACCGAGGCGAGAGCTCGGTCGGGACGCGCTAACCGCGAGTGACTGATGACTTCAGAAATAACCCCTCGCCTCTATGTTGTACGGCATCGGACACGTGAACACGTGCGTGTACAGGCCCACGCAAGTCCGGTTGCACGCGTGTGTCGCCGTTTATGAAAAATCATCGCGCCCTAACGAGGGCCAATTTTTCAGGTCCAACTTTTTGCTTGCAAAATCACCAAAACGAAGGACGGCTGACAAAAATTAGTCAAGCCGAAAAAGTGCACTGACAAAATCAAAATCGGTATTTTTTACTAGAGAATAAAAATTTGTTTTTTGATTAACTACAATCGACATTGAACATGAATCATGGTTGTTTGAAAATGTATTTCAAAAATTATATATTGAGCATATATTTTCACAATATATCATTAATATGTTGGTTGTTTTTGAAAATTGCTAATATATTGCCAATAATTAGTCCATATATGAAAAATTCTGAAACATATATGATTTTGATATTTTAATATATTTTTAATATATTATTTTGATTATTTTTATATAATTCGTGTCAAAATTAAATTTTGCAATTTTTTTGATTTGCATCCGTCAAATATTTTGTCAATTAATATTCTTGAACAAAACAGTAGAAAATTATTATCAGAGTTATTATTTTAATTTTTTTACTTTGATAATAAATCTTTAACCGAATTTTCATTTTTTTCATATAAAATAAAAAATGTTTCTTAAAATACTCCACTATTTTATTAGCGCCAGTATCGAGAAACTTCTTCAAAAACTCATTTCTAATAATCTGATAGATGGGGTAATACATGTAAAACAGTTTCATTTTCATTCAAATACCAAATAGAAGCTTAATCGATTGGGATTATGCTACTGATTGGCGTTTATGCTAATTATAAACGCCAGATCTAAAAAAATTTGGTTCAATCAACAAAGTAAATTTTTGTCAGTGTGGCATTCATAGTCAATGATATATTCCCGAGTTTCAGCAGGGATTAGTTATTACGCTCTCGTCGGCGCGGTTCGGCATTTTTGTGGTTTCCCACTGAAGGGTGGCCTTTTCGGCTGCAACCTCATGTTTTATGCTTCTGCTCGACCTGCTATTATACACATTTTGCAAATTAATAATTTTCTCCAGACGCAAACACAATGTCGGGGACTACCTTCGTCTTTTTATACGAATATTTATAATCCTTCGTTGCAGCTCTCTCTCTGTTTCTTTTATTCCGATATTTTTTCTTTCGTTAACCTTTTTTATGGAATTTTAATAAGCGAGTATTCATAATTCACAGTCTCAGTAGTTGGAAGAGTTTGAATTCGGTCGCGATGAAAGAAAAAAGGACTCGGGGATATATTCATATTATTTTATTCATTACGGGCTATTTTTCAGCAATAATAACTGTCTGTCTACTAAAATACACGATTATACGAGAACTCCTGTACGGAATTTCGCCGACCCCACACGATGGCCATTCGACCAAGTGGAAACCAAATTTATCATATCAAAAGTTTTCCGTGAAAAATCATAAATTATCGTCCGCGAGCAAAAAAATAAAAAAAAAAGATTGAAAAAAGAAAAAAGCGCGGGAAAGAAGATTGTTCGCGTGAAAAGACAAATAAAGGAAGTGGCTCTCGAACTTTTGTGCGACAAAGCGTACGAAAATTCACTTCTTATCGGGGCCCCATGACAAAACGAATATATTTTTCAGTGCCGCCTGATTAATGTCGGCACTTCTTTCTCTTTTGGTTTCGAGAAACCCCTCCCCCCCCCTCCTTCTATTATTTTTTTTCACCGCCCAAATTTTATGCAAAGTTACAAAATTGAATTACAAATTCAACTACATTGTGCGCCACATAATCTGCCCTAATGAGTTTAGCTAACGTAGTCAAAATTCAACTTGCTGCGCCAAGATAAACACATTTTAAGTAATAGAATATCCCGGGACATTCATTAATGCACTCGCTCGAGTCACATCAATTTCCATGAACGTTTTTGCACTTGAGATGCGCACTCTTCTGAGATTTAATTTTTTTTTTTTCGGTCTCTCGTTTCTTTTTGTCTCGCTTTTTTTCTGGACTGACGTGAAAAGAAATCTCGCAAGTAAGTGAATTTTGTTTTTCAAGAGTCGACGATGAGCGAGCGACCGATTTGTATGTCGCAGTTGATCATTTGCAACTTCCGCTGACAATGACGAAATCCAACATGCTTAACCAGTTGATGATCGAGAGTCGCGAATTATCCGTAGAACAGTCTTAAGCTTGATGAACATGTGTGTGACTAATCAAAATTTGAGATTATCTGTTTTAGGACTGTCACATTTGTTTTTACGGCATCATTATGCAACTACACACTGAAAAAAATGCTGTTTTGTATCAAATATATTTAAGTTGAATGAAGTAGAAAATATTTCACATATATGCATGTGAGAATATATCTGTGGCTCTGAGGAAAAACCAGTTAAGTGTATATGTAAATCCTATACCACTTAACTGGTTATTCCTCACAGCCACAGATGTATAACTTGATTGAATATCAGTGTGTTTTTATTATTTTTTTTTCTAGTGCATTGGTAACCAATTTTGCTCAACCAAAAACGATTAAACATTTGCACCAGTGCTGAAATAGCATGGGTTTGTTATTAACCTTTTCGATGACTCTTAAGTTGATATTGAAGTCGTATAGGTGCAACAAAGATGGCGATAACATTGCATCTACAAGTATGAGGAAGACAACACGATATTGAGTTACATATCACCTTAAGAAGACTGTCTTGTTTCGAAATATCGCTGAAAACTTTCTCATCTTTTATTCTATAACATAAAAATAAATGTGTGTGTGCACTGAAAAAAAAAAAAAAAAAAAAAACTCATTGATATCAAGTATATAAATATACTCGAAAAAATTTACTTGAATCAAGTATATTTCACTTAACTGAAGTATATTTTTACTTGTTTGAATTCCATTAAACTTCAATCAAGTATATGTGTACTTAAATATATTTAATAATATTTTCTACTTAATTCAAGTTAAATATACTTGATTCAAGTTGGCAATTTTACAGTGTGACCAGTCAAAACTTGAGATTATTTGCTGTCTTATTTTTTGACAAGAGCAGACGATGCGCGCGTCGCTTTTCTACACTGTGTCTATCCCCTCCCCCGTCACACGTACACGTGTGTGTTAGTCACACCTCCAAATGTTGACCGATCATGGAATGCTTAATGAGTCGGTGTGCAAAGCTCGCCTCAGACATCAATATGTCCGACTTTGATGTAAACATCGGAATCGCTGGTGGTTTTCGGGGAACCGTATATGACACGCCAGATAATTTGCCAACAAATTTTTGTCTTTCTCTCCTTTTACGATGAGTCCCCGAGGCTCCTCCTGTGGACAAGACGTTACTTTTACAATTAATTATGGTTCATAAATTCAACGAACATAACATTCGTTGGAGTGATCTAAACGATACGCCGTGTGGGAAATTCGGCATTCGACAAACAGATTCGTACGAGATCTTTTAGATTAATGATTCGAGATAATGTGGTTTTACAACCCGAAAGATCGACTAATCATAATTTCACCTTTTTTTTCATCTCCATGTTTTGAGTTAATTTCTGATGTTTTGCTGAATTTATATACGAATTTATGTACAATTTTATGCGTACATAAATTTGTGCTTAATTTATGGACAGGTATAAAACTACTGATTTTTAATTTTTAACAAATTCGTTACCAAGTTCAATGTTGTAGAATGAAGGAAAATTTCACACAGTTTGAAATAAATAGTACAATTTATTGTAAGAACATTTTTTAAATAAGATGAAAAATTATATTACTTTTCATTGACATATTATTTTGAACAAATTTATGACTACTTTATGTGACTCCACTCGTTTTTTGTAAACAAAGAAACTAACCTTTCAAACCGCTACAAAAAAACAGTACCGACACAAAATAAGAAATTATGTTACGCTGTTTGAAAGTTCAAGGCTCATGTGCAATTTTGTAATTGTTGTTTCGGTATGTGGACTGCTATTTCGATCGCATTATTGTCGCACCATTTTTTAACGGAAAATCGTCCAGTGTGTTGAATGTGTCTCATCATTGCATCTCAAACTGGTCGGTCGTTAACGCGCCTGTGTCATTGCACTCAAAAGATTCCTACCAAATCGGATATCTCTTCAGTCTTGCCGATCTCCGGTCGCAAAGCCAACTTTCACTCAAATTAGTACACATTTCGTTGTCTCGATCCTTTTGTCATTCTTCTAAGTCAATTAAAAATCCGTTACAAAATTAAATACCTCCAATTACTTGTCGTCACGTTTCAATAGGAATTCAAAACAAACCAAAACAATAATAATAACACGATGAAAAAAAAGAGAGAAACATTTTTTTCCAGAAGAAAAATAGTAATTCAATATTCATCTATTGCGTCAATATTTGAGTTGATAATTTGAAAACATTGTCAACAGGGAGAGAGAGAAAAAAATTAAATCAAAGAATTTTAATACGAAGAAACGGTTAATTAAGATTAATGAAGCCAATTTATAAACCGTTATTTTATTTCAACCTCCAATCACCGTGACTTTTGTTTTAAACTGTCGCCATTGTGAGGCTTGATTTATCGAGGTCTTCAACACTAATGCGCATATCCTCGGCTGGCACTGCACACTGCACTTTTATGAGAATTTTAATGAAAATTTTCGCCCGCTCTCCGTTCTTCATACTTTGAGTCTTTTAATTTTTTTTTATTTTCGAGCGTGCCGATGATGCGAAAGCTTAAAAAAAATAATAATAATAAAAAGATCTAGCCACCCCGAGACAAATTTATTTCGATAACGCGGCATGCGAATTATGTACTTGCGTCGCGTCGCAGCGGTAGCCGAGAGTCATGCTAAGTACAATAGCTGCACGCACATAATTCACAGCTTTGAGCATTTACCGCACGAATTCCCCGCGTGGGGTCATGTGCATGTTCAAGAGCAGGCGTTTTATATTTTGTAAAACATCGGGTAATGCTCGCTAATTTGTACTCGATTATGAAACACTGCCGAATGAACGTCAATAAATCAAACCTAACAAATAGTGCTTGGATGTAACTTTCAATTTTCCTTTCTTTCTTCCTTCTCCGTCATTCTTTTGTCATTCCTCTTCAATGTTTTACACAATCGTTAAACATGCTCAATTTTATTTTATTTTTACAAATTTGTTGTTCTGACATATTTCCAGTCAATTGTTGTTTTTTTAATTAACTTAAATTCAATGGGAAGTTATTGTTTTCTCGTTCCCTACATGAAAGAAAATCAATTTCAAATTATATTTTACATATACTTTCTATATTTAAAAAATATCCGTTTATACAAGTAATTTATAAATTATTTATAAATCGGCAATAAATGAAAGATAAAATAAAAACGAATTTTATCGTAAAAATATATTTTATGTTTTTGAAAAATATAAATATAAAATATATTTTTGTTCCTGTGAATTAGATCAAATTTTCAATTTTTATTCAAAATAAATATTGATATTTCTTCTTAAGAATATGATAATTTCTTGAATCACGTAGTACACATGGCGTTTTCGTTGTAGAGTCAGGTTAAAAATAAAATATCTTTTTCATTTGTTCGGGTCGAACATAATTTAAAACAAGCCTTCAATTCCTTAGAACTACATGTATACCTTCATATCGTTTTTGTAAAAAAAATCTACATTTTCTAACATACAAAAATGATCAATCTGAAATAGTCAACTAACCTAACCTCTTCATAAGCGCCCATGTTAAAGAGTCAGTTTTTGGCCAACTTAGCAAATTATTATTTCAAAATTAAAGTCCGATAGGTATGTGTATTTTCAAATAAATTAAACTATTTTTTAAAATAACAAATTGCTCATTTTTATAACAATCAATATTTTACTAAAACATCAACGTTTATATTGTTCGTTGAATAACAAACTTCTCGATTATATTTTAAAAGAACAAATATTATCATTAGAATAAATTGTCTCGTTTAGAATTTTGATTAAAAATTACACGTATATAAAAATGTACAAGAAAAAAAAATGGTGGAGCTAGTGAAAAATAAGAAAGCAACGAGGGAAGTGGGTTCCCGCAAGCTTCACCGATGCATACAAACCCCAGTTCTATATTTACTTACAGTTCGTCTACTCTGTACCATAATCGCTCATAAACCTAACGTGTAATAATCTCGCGTGTTGTTTGGTGATGTCAACGCTGTCGAGCAAATGAAATACATCATGCGCCTTTTTTTCAATGTTAATTTATATTGTTGCTCGACAGTTGTTGCCAATTATAGCGAAGCACTAAATTAACTTTCGTTCCCAAAAGAAAAAGAGCCAACGAGACAAATTCAAACTAAATAGATATCGCATTCCAAGATCATGTTTTAGAAATGATATTTGAACGAAATTGAATATTCAAATTACATGCCTTTTTTTACACGCCACGAGAACAATAAATCATACTGAGATTTTTGATTTGAAACAAAGGAAATAACATTTAAAGAAAAAGCAACGTACAAAAAGTGTGAGAAAAGAAAAAGAAAAGAAAAGGCAACAACAACCGACATGCGTCAAATATAAAGCTGAAATTTGATATCCGACAGCGGGACTTGTAACCCCTAGTGCAACTTGGGAAGAAAATCGACATATTAGGGAAAGTATAAAATTGTAGCCACAAAGAGGCGGTCTATCAAATTTTGACGTCGGACGTTGAAAGGCGCCATCTGCCATTCACAAAACGTGTTATGTAAATAAATACATCGTCAGCATCAAAATAAACAAATGAAGGACACGTCGGGGGAGCTTTTTTTTAGAAAATTCTTACATTGAGTTATTAACGTCAAAAGTCTAACTTCATCTCGTTTGGTCGAGTGTTAAAAACGAGATGATTGCAAGTTGATGGGCATCCTTGGCGCTTTCGCATGTAATTTATTTCCATTTTTGGTGGGAAATTCGGCGAGGATCGTGTACGTCTGATAAATGATGATGGACGTGCGGATAAGTAACGAGCGTGGAGGAGAGCTCTTTTTTGAGATCGGAGCCATTCTTTTGTGAGGTGACGTGCGTGTGTAAACCGCGCGACTATCATGAGATTAAATGAAAACAAGCACTGGAATGATATGGCGAGGGAATAAAAAGAGGACGATTCCGGTTAGCCGTATCCATAGTTGGCATGTGGGCGGAGGAGCCGTCTTTGGCATTAACCAACTCCAGTCGGTAAACAGGCTTCGGACTCGTGATTTTTGTTTCAACAACAAAAAGTTGACTACTCCGTCTCGTCACACGATCGACAAGTCGATAGGAAAATTGCTTCTGACTTTTCAAGTTGACTTTCATAAACACGCTCACAAATGACGTTACAAATTTTACTATATATTTCTTGTTCACAGAGTACAAATTACTGAGTCGATTTATAATTGTTATTTCTTTCATATTTTTAAGTACATTTCTTTTTTCATTTTTTTTTTTACTTCAGTTTCATCACTTTATAAGCTATTAATTTATACAAAGATACACATATCTATCGGAATTTAATTTTGAGAAAATAATTTGCAAAGTTGACCAAAAACTGATTCTTTAACATAAGTACTCATGGAGAGGTTAGGTTAGTTGACTATTTCAGATTGATCATTTTGTATGTTAGAAAATGTAGATTTTTTTACAAAACGATATATGAACGTACATGTAGTTCTAAGGAATTGAATGCTTGTTTTAAAAAATGTTCGACCCGAACAAATAAAGAAGATATTTCACTTTTAACTTGACACTACAAAGAAAACGCCATGTGTAAGAGTGAGATAGCATGTGTACTACGCGATTCAAGAAATTACTATTGTTAAGAAAACATATCAATATTTTATTGAAATAATAATAAAAACATTGAATCTGACCTTGAACACGAAAACAAAAAACAAGAAAAAACAACACATTTTATGTAAAAATTCTTTTAAAATCTTCAGATAACCAGAAATTTTATTTTGATCAATAAATCAATGATTTATATCAACCTTATCGTAAATAATTGCAATTCTACTGAATTAAAGTTAACTAAACATGATTCTAAATTATTTATCATATTCAGTCGTCGATTTTATTGCTACAACAACTTTAAACATTAATTCTTGATACATTTCAAATATGTTTTATATATATGCATGTTCATACATTCAACCGACACATATAATTCAAGATCAAAACAGGACAAATTTCACAAATTAACATAACCGAATGGAAAAGAAGGAAAAAAAGTTGCACAATATATCGATGGCAAAAATGATAATTGTCGAATGATGAAATGGAAATCGTGACCCTGGCTTTCTTGCCCTCTTAAAGACTAAATATCCATAATGCCGTACGTTGTAATTTCTTCGGAATCTCCTTTATCTTGCATGTAATCAGGCAATATATACTGTTCTGCAATTACGAGAGCTGCGCGATATCATCGTGGCATGCAAAACGAGCGGCCGACTTTTGTTGTGCGAATTTTTCAGAAAATCAAGTTCGGCCTCTCGACGTCGCGTCTATGCACGGGACTCTAATTTTGTTACACATTTTGTGCTGAAATTTCAGCGACCGATGGAACAAGAACGGCAAGAAAAAAGCGGTGCCCACATTCTCGCTCATTTGACAGCCATTACGGGCGGTGAGGCTCAATAATTACAGGTCCGGGACAGTAACGGTTCAACGTCACGGGGACGGACAATGAGCCCCGCGCTGTTAGCAAAAGTGGCTGCAAAAATTGCACACAAGATTCCCCGATGGATCTTCGCAATTGATTTTTTTCTTGTTTTTTCACACAAAAAAAGGTAAATGTTTCTCATTGCACATCCCGAGAGGACTCGCTCTCTTGTATAACGACGTGTGTTTGAGTTGTTGAATTCGGCCTATATAAGGACTGAGTGACGCGCAATCGTGTTTATTTTATTGTAATCACTTTTCGGCTCGATAAACATTTTTCTCTCTAACAACACGTTTTCTCATGTCTACATAGCCAACTATGATGTCAAATCTATTTCGTATTTGTTTTTTTCTCCAATTCAAATTATAGAAAATCGTCTTCCACATTCGTTTTCATTTTTCATTCCGTTTATTCTAATAGCAATTTAGAAAAATGGATTTTTCAAGTTTTTCATTTTTATTTGTGTCAATTCAAAATTAAAATAATACAATGAAATTGTAAATAGTGTATATTGCATATTATTATTAGTATATTAGTTTTTTTGCATAATCCTAAATTAAAAACAAAACAAATATAATTTTTCAAAACCGAAATGATATAAAAAAAATTAAAAAACAAATCTTTATGTGCCAGTATTCTGTTTTTTATTTTTTTACTAATACATTTTTTGATATCATGTTTTTTTGAATTTCTTTTTCAAGAAAATAATTTTCAGCTGTAAATTTCACATTCCAAAACTTGTAATGATTTTAAGGTCGGTAGTGATTGTTTTATATTATTTCCTGAAAATCCCATTTCATTTGTGTTTATTTTCTATTTTGTTTCTCTGGCGTCAAATTTCAATGTTGTTATTTTTGTTATTATTTACATTTATTTATTTATTCACGTATTTATATACAGCCATTTTTGATTTGGTAACAAAATTAAATTTGATGACGTCCATCAAAGACAAACCAGTCAAGAACCAAAACGTTATCAAAGAAGATGAAAAATGATCGAGATTTGTTGATCCGAACAAATGAGTCAGTTGTAAAAACAAGACTCGGATACCGGAAGAGCGGTTGTGGAACAAGCACTCGCGCGTGTCAAATGTTGCTGGCAAGTTTGCACAATGCATTCAATAACACTTTTATATACCGCGAATGATTATGAGTTGTTCCTGAGCTGCTGAATAATTCAACAGTTTGTCCCCGCGACAAAAGATTCGAATCGTGGAAAGTATTCGGAGATTAGAAGAAAGAGCGAGAGAGACAGATGAGCAGAAGGTTCTCGCGACGTTTGACGCCAGCGGTTGATCCCGCCACACGGATGCATTATTATGCATTATGTAAACAAGACCGGGGACAGTAGACACAAACTGCAAAACGAATCGTCGTTGTCGTTTTGCGACTATTGTTCCATCACAGCTTTATATTACCGGGAGCAGTGTCGTGGGTGACACAGTTGGGAGAGAGACAATCTGCAGACGGCACGGTAGGGCGTCTTTATGTTCGCTGATACCCCGCTTTGCTCGTTAGTTTGCCTGCGTTTATCCTTAGCTTGATTTTGTGTACTTTATCGCGACAAACACATGAACACTAAAATGCGCGAATTTATTTTCCAGACGATCTTTTGTTGCTGAAATCATCTCGTGGATGACAAAGCGGAGCCACCGCCAATCACCGTGAAATTTGTTGTAAGATGTCTTGGAATTGCAACTCGAGACGTTTTGTGTTATCAATGAGCAGGGAAAAATGTGAATGAGTGCGATAAAAAATTGCTAACTCAGAGGGTTTAATTCAATTATCGTTGGGATGAATGAAAACAGTTTTTATGTACAATTAGTAAAGAGGCAGAATGAATGGAACTGTTGTTGGATTAATTTTATGAAGTCGTTTCGTAAATTTGTTGTAGTTAATTAAAAAAGCGCAATTATTTGTAGTAACTTTTTTTTGTAAATGAAAACAAGAATTGCAATTTTTTTTGTATTACAGAATTTTTGTAATTTTCAAGATTTGTCACTGTTGGTCAAAATTTTAATAGTTGTTTTAACAATTTTGAATTTATTTTCTTCATTCAAAAAATATTTATAAACTTTTTTGTAATTGTATAACAAAAAAAATTTTTTTTCAAGTGTTCAGAATAATTGAAATTTTCACGATTTTTTTACAAGTTTTCAACATTTAAAAATATTTTTAAATGTTTTGAAATTTGTAAAAAGTTGAATTTTTAATCTTGAACTATTTTTTTGGTTATAAAAATTTATAGGGCCACACCAAAATGATTCAATATTTTTATTTCCACAACACTCATTTTGAAATAAAATATAATTTTATATTTTGGAATTAATATTTCGAAATTGAATCAAAATCAAGTTGACAAAAATTATTATTTTTTTTTTTCAGAAGTTAAAATCGAAGGGTCATGGAGAGTTGAAACCTGGAATTGAGTACACCGAAGATCAGAAAAAAGCATAAGTTTCATTTCCTCGCAATGTCACAACCTCGTCGCAAAATCGAACGGGTCCATGAACTCGTGAATGTGCGTCGGAAATAGACTCTGAATCGCGCCAATGGCAGGGAACAAACGCTCTCGGATGTCGTGGCGACCTACTACGTTCGTAGTGCACGATGCGTGCGTCTAAGTGCGTCATTATAGTTAGAATTTCGTTCATTCATTTGGCGCGCGAGCGGTGTAGGCGTCTTATTCTTGTTCAAAGTACGTACACGATCGCAGAAAGAGCCGCTAAATACATCAGCCCTCGGCGGACAATATATAACAAAGCGAACAAGAACGCAGAGTACGCGAAAATATATGTTAACAAAAATGCGCCACGACAAGTCCGCACAATTTATTCTCATCGTTTTGTTTGTGTTTCCCTTTTCGTGTTTTCACTCAAACCATTTTTTTTGCACCGCCATTTATTATCACCCTTCAAATCTCATGTTGCACTTAGATAAATCATTGTAAGACGGCGATAAAAAATGAAACTACAAAATTCGATGAAAAATTATAGCTTGTTTGTTGACATGGATATGTCTTCACCATGAGGACAAGTCCAAAAAGTTGTGCGTAACGGAAATATGTATATAACGGAAGTGTTACTTTCCCCCACCCCTCCCCTATATCTCCCGAGGGAGAAGGTGGGGGAAATAGAAAAAAATATTTCGGTTTTGTTTCGTTTTGCTCGATATTATTCTTATATATCATTAAATTATTATATTCTATATTTATATTTCTCATGAATGAAAATATAGTCGTGGAAAATATATAATAAATATTAACCTTATTGCAAATATATTTTATAGACCAAAATGTATTCTCGTCCATGAGGCTATATATTTATATTATATATTTATTATTTATTTATTTATATTTATTTATAAAAATTCAGTAAATTCAGTATTCAATTTTTATAATCATAGAAGTTGACAATTTCTGAATGTATGTTTGAAAGAAGGAAGACTCAATATAGAAACTTGTAACTTTTTTTTTTTGAAGCTGAAACAAACGTTGAATTTTCGGTTGCACCAAATAATTTTATTTTTGAGTTTTTGGCAAAATCTCGAGTGTCCGGCCGTTGGCTCTCGCAAGTTCGGTTTATATTCTGTGTAGGTAATTACATTTCGGAGAAAGTTATTCTCGTGATGTCCGCGACACTAGGCCTGTTTATAAATAGGAAGAATGATTATCTTACAATAGAGGCTCACAATATGCCGATCCAAGCGGAGAGGTAATTGACCAACGAAATGCGGATACCATCCTTAATGGCAACAAAACATTATAAATGAATCGTGCGCGACTTATTTAGGAAACTCTAACAAGTTTATCTTTGGAAATTGATGTGTTGATGTTGAATATGCGGTCGCGCTTTGTCAAAATTCGAATTACAAATTGACTCATTTATATTTTGTGATAAACGATTTTCACTTATCGGATGAGAAATCTCCAATGTAAATTAAAGTTTTGACAATCGGTTTTATTTATGAGTTGAAAATCGATCTCGACTTTTTTCCCTTTCCTCTTTTTATTCTTTTTAATTTTCTTTTTCTTTTTTGTTCATTCGTTCAGGTCATTATCTTGTATTCCAATCGATTTCAAAGTTGAAAAACAAAGGCGAAGCACGGTCGTTTTTAGCGCACTACAATTTTTATTGCAAACCGTTTAAGAATTTCAATCGAGTGTTACAAAAGAGCAGAGAGACGCGCGATCCAGCGGATAATTGATTGCCCTAGCAGGTAATATATAATGCGCAATGATGTGAAAAAATGCAAAACAATTTTTCCGTCTCGTTATGAGAGGACGAATCAAAATGGTCACACCAAACCGGTTTTTGTTTCTCCAAGACGTGACGCGATGGCTTTTCAGAAATATGCACGGTGTCAAACTCGGGGATGAGTTGAAAACCGGCCAATTTATTAGATACGGTGATCGAAAATGTAAATCGAGTGAAAGGCGTCCGCGCACTTGACCCGACCAAGGAAAAGCGCGCGATTTTGCGCGTCACTCACTTTTCGTAATCGTCGATCACGTCCCTCAAAATTGTTATTCAATTAATCGCCCGTATAATTGATATTCATATTCATCGCGTAATCGCGAGCTTCACTTAGCAATGTTATTATCTTATTAACAACGTCATGTTTATCTTTACGTCCAATTTCATTCTTGCTAAGTTGGCTTTTTTCTTCTTTTCACAACTGTCATGTTCTATTTAAGGCAATTTTTTAATTTTTATAAGTCGAAATCGAAGGACAAAAAGAATGTTACACAAATGTCACTATTCATTTATACTTAATGTTTATACACACTGCTACAAAGTAGAAAATATTCAAGTTTAATTTTTGCATTTCTTTTTTGAGGAAAAGTTATTTTCAACTGAAAATTTTTACATTTGAAAACTTTGGATGCTAATTAATTTGTACTTTTTTTGATGCAAAAATTAATCATATTTGTAGTAATTAATTAATTCAATCTCAAGAAATTTCTTTAGGATTTTTTTTTATGAATAAACAATTATAAAATCAATTCTGTCTCATCCATCCATCCATAATTAAAAAGTTGATGATACCCTGAAGTCGGACTTGCAGCCAATTCACGCGTCATCGGTTTATTTTTTGATAGGTCGATTTGTTTACATTCGAAATTTGACGGGTCACGGAAATTTGTCATTTCATTCAAAGTGAAAATTAGAGTGCGACTGGTCGTATCTTTTTTATAATAAAAAAAGTGTGGTTCATTGGTTAATGTTATTTGTTTATATTAGACAGGTCGCAAAAATTATACTTTTGATATTCAGTTTTGTTAGGAAAATTAAGAATCAAAAACGCAGGCGCACGCGCAGCGAGCGCCAATGTATTTTCATTCGTTTGGGAAAATTTTAAATTCGACGAAAGAGAGTGCGCGAAGCGCGCTCGACATTCTAGTATTTTAAAAAGTTTATGGCATTGGTGTTATTTTGATTTTCTTTTATAAAACTTATTAATTTTTATTTTCAGTCCCTCTTCATCAGCATTTACATCAACACGGTGTGGATTATTTACAATTTTCTTTTCGGTGGATGAACAACTTACTTACTCGTGAGATACCTCTTCACTGTACGATTCGTTTGTGGGACACCTATCTCGCAGAATCAGATCGTTTCGCGTCATTTCAATTGTATGTCTGTGCGGCATTTCTTTTGCGTTGGAGACGAAATCTCCTATTACAACCAGATTTTCAGGTACAAATTTGAACGAAAATACTGTAATGGTTTATTTGTTAAATACTGAACAACACTAATAACAACGGAAATTGGTTGGATTTTCAGGGTTTGATGCTGATGATTCAAAATCTTCCGACAGAAAATTGGACGGATTCTGAAATAGGTATGCTGGTGGCAGAGGCATACAAACTGAAGTTCACTTTTGCTGATGCTCCGAACCATTTGCATGCTCACGATTCCAGGTGACCGTTTTCTTTTGATTATCCGTGTATTATTTCGCAAGGTTGCCAACTAACTACGAATCAGCTGCCGATGACACGTCAACGTTGTTGGTCGTCTGGGTTTTCTCATCGAGATTTGTCTGCGGTTACCATTCATTCTTAAAATTTATCAAACTTGATTCGAAGCTAATGCACAGCCATCGCATTTCAAATGAACTATATATATTTATTGAAAGTCATTTATGAATGGGCAGAGATACGAATTTTATACAATTTATATCGTTATACACATCGTTATATCCGATGTCCCTTTATATTACATGAGACTAATCAGTTGATCGTAATACACTGTCGTTATGATTATCCATTTTCTATTCAAACTGTCAGGCATATCTCGAACATATCTGCTTTTGTTATTTTGTTCGAATTAGTATCTATGACGTTTGTATGGTTTGTTTAATACTCTGGTGAAATTTTGGAATAGTATCGGCCAATCGTTTTGTGAATGGTTCACATTTTAGTATATTTTTTCCAATCCGCACAATTGAATCTGATAATGAAAGCAGAGTCAAATTAAATTGAAACCAAAATTATGAAAAGAAAAACTTTGACCAGAGTTGTACATAAATTTCTTATGATAAGTTGGTTCTTCGTTCAAATATTATCCTGTTGAAATTCATAAGCTCTATTAATACTCGGTATGGTATATGAATCTGGCGAAAAACTAGAATTTTGTCACATCATTTGCAGTAACTTTTGTTCTTATTACGAATGTTTTCAACCTGTAATATAAATCAGTTTGGTTATGAATTCACAAGTCTCTTATATCAACGAAATTGTGATTGCGAATTTAAAACAAAACTAAATTTTGTCAGATTCTGATGATTATGTATATATAATTTTAAAATACCAGAAATGAATTGTTATTTCTTAATTCTAAAATAACATTAAAGCTTTGGAAAATATTTTTATAATATTATACAATTCGTTATCGTAACGGAATTATTTGGTTTTCGAATAATAATTTTTTTAAACATTCAACTAAATCATTTCTGATGATTTAAAAAAAATTAACTTTAATCTACATTAGATTTTTAAATTTTTCAACGGGTTGACAATTGTTATTTTTGTACAAATTACGTTTTGTACTGATAAGGTATAAAATCTATCAATTATTGTTAATAAAGTTTAGCTCTATAAAACTAAAATTTGTTTCAATCAAATTCAAGTCATCGAATCGTTTTTTCAGACATTTTAAAATAAAAATAGCAAACATTTGTCCATTTGTCTCCCAATAGTGTTTCTGCGACAATTTTTAATAAACTTTTTCAACAAAAAAGAATGAAAAATGTTTAATAGAAATTAATTAGCGTGTAAATTAGCCATCGAAGAACGACAGTTGTTTATGTGTAATAAAGTTTTACAGAATAAAAATTTACACTTCAATTTAAAGAAACTGGCTTTTTATTTTAAGTATATTTTATCTTAACGATAGCAGGTAGTTTTCTTTACAAAAAGTTAGTCTAAACAAATTACTATTCCATGAGATATAATTAAATGAATCAATGTAGTTAATGATTTGGGACGATTCAAAGAAAATAATTTAACAAATTATGTCTAGTTTGTCATCGATCTTCTTCTACTTCAAACTGGCTGTAATCTATATTTCTTCCTGAAAAATTATCTACGTCGTCCATTAGATCCTGAAACCAACATTAATATTTAGTTTATAAAAATTGACTGCATATACTGTTTTCAAATTTAAATCTACTTACATTGAAAAAGTTATCAGTTACAGGTCCTGGATAGGTGCATGGCAAACATTCCATTTTCGAGATTCCATCGTTATTGGCAATACATTCACAGTGCTGACAAGGATTCGGTTGAGCAGTTAAAGCCACTCTCTTTGTGAAAACATTGATGAACTTTTTGATTCCAGAAGATTTTTCAAAACGTAATTTATTGCTGGTGAACAAGGTTCCATTCGTCTCCAGAGCAAGTGGGGAACAGAATCCCAGCATGTTCTTTGGTAGTTTCACTTGTCTACGTAATTCCGACTGCCCCACCAGAACTCGAGAATCTTTTTTGGTGTAGGCTTTAAAAGCGTCCATACCAAAGAATATTTTGTTCAATCTCTCCTTGTCGAATTGGAAATCATCGTGTATTAAAATATGCAACGTTATGCCCTGTTCTAATAAGACTTGGTGCAAGACGGAGTAATCTAACTGGAAACATTTTCAATTATCATCATTTTCAGTCAAATTAACAAATATTACAAATTGTTCAAAAATAAAATTTGAATACAAAATTTCAAAATTTAAAACTTACACTTTGGTTCTGATGATCACAACGGGAACAAGGTAGAAGAATAAGAGTCTTAGAAACTCCAGCCCTGAAGACCAGTTTCGATGCAAACCCGACGGCAGCAAAGATGTCTTGGTTCCCATCTCCGATGGGAATATTTTTGAAATAGTCAGCGAATCTAGTAGTATTTTTGGTGAAAACCAGGTTGTCAAGTACCAAGTTTTTGGGTTTGTTATAAACTCCATCACCACCGAATATTACAAGTGAGTATTGGTTATCCACAAGACCTTTTTCCTGTAACTCCTTGTTCATCTGGCTGATGATCATGTCAATACTTTTGTTAGTCCTGATATCCCTATTGCACTCCTTAGCCTCGACTATGAATACCACATCGGAAGATTTCGGTACAAGATCCCCGTCAAGTTGTCGAAACTCTCCCTCTGATACTTCATCTGACGTTTCTGCGATTTGACAACTCGTACATTTGTCAGGAATTCGAAGATGAGTGTGTTGGAACTTACAAGCTTGCATGTAAGACAACGCGACTGAGCAAGCTTCTTCTTCAGTTTTGCTGTTTAGACAGGCTTCCCCATAGCCGCTAGCTTCCACGATACCAAAACAAGGTGAAAATTCTGAACTAATATTTGCAAAGAGTTGTCCACAAATCGGGAGATCGCTGTTTTCATAAGACTGTTCTTGATTAATTTGGGCATAATTTTGTTCATCGGTGCACTGGTATTTATTCACAGCCCAACTGTGAGTGAATTTCTCCAGATTTTTTGTGACAATACTATCGGAAGCTAGGAAGTCATCTGCTGGTTCGTTGTTCATGGTTCCAAACAGACCGGCCGTTTTTCCGAAGTACCAACCAGATAACTCCAGGGTGCAGGTATTGAACTTCAGATTACACTCTAGACGGAGTTGATCGTCATCTCGTTCAATCACTATTACACTCTCGTCTTGGAATATTTGAACTGTGCCATTTTGGAAGTCAGCAGGCAGTTGTAAGGAAGATGCCGAATTCGTTAGTTTGACCATCTGAAAAGAGGAACATCATAGTTTGAAAAAATTCATGTTTTTATAAATTACCTAATGATTTAAAAACGACAAACTAATCTCTTACATTTTTAAAAACGTCGATTTCAACAGTTAGATGTTTATCGAGGACAATGATTTTGTGTGTGATCAGAGAGTCTGTACCGTTCGATTCAATATCGTACTTGACCAAAATTGCAAATTGGTTTTTAACAAAATCGTGAGCCAAAAGGTACGTGCAGGGTCCGGCAAATTCGAACTGCTGGCCATCGAACGTCACATAATGTTGACTTCCCACTATCGATGCTCTTGCTGTAAAATCAAAAACAATAATGGAGAACTCTGTTTCGACATTTAATCTTTTACGTTTAAACATATTAAACTTATTATGATGCTCACCTCTAAATGGAGGTAACCAGTTGGAAGGTTCTGTGTAAGGTTTATAGTGATAGTAGAGAGCCCAGAAGGTCGTGTTGGAAGTGATGAAATATGAACCCATATCAACAATAGCTCTGTACTCTGGTATCTCTTGAAATTCTGGTGTCCTGTTAAACGCATGCCAGGACATTGGAAGTTTCTGTTCCAGACACATCAGACCATTGTTAGGATCGAAGATGAACATGGTCTTGGCTTCTCTGTATCTGCTTTCTGCCTGTAGAGCACTCTGACTCACATCCATCAGTTTCGAATGCAAGACTCGAAGAGTGTATTCAATTTTGTTTTTCACTTCAAAGTACTCGTACAGATAGTAAATCTTTTCTATTACTTGTTTGGCCTTCTCCACCGCGTAATGAACAGTAGGCAGCTTCTCCAGTTCCTTGACTTCGGTGACTATCTCATCTATGACGTCTTTCAGCTCCTTACCAAAGGGAATGGCTGCAAAGTATCTGTCCCTGAGGAACTGAAGGATCAGCGACGTGTATTTTCTGACATTCGTGAAGAGGTCATTAGCTTTGATGTCGCGGTAAACTCGGTCGATGTCTTGGGTCAATTTTGTGAACTTGTCGAAGTAAGGCGAAGTCATGATTTCGTTTCTGCGATCGTACATGAAGTCCACGATCTCTTTGCTGGCCTTCCAGGCGATGGTTTCCAAATAATGAATAAACTGGATGAACATGGGTTCGATCATCTTCAGAAACTTGTTCCACTGTTGGGACAAAGACTGCGCCATCGTGTGCCACAAGTTTTCTACGTACTTGATGAATGAAACGTGAAGGTCTTTGATAAACCGGTCGTATTTTTCAACTAGCTTTTCTATCACTCCTGCTATCTGTGTTAGAGAATCGCCTTTCATCACTGCGCTGACTATTTCTGAGAGTTTTCGGTAGGCGTCTTTGATTGCCTCGATCACCCAGATTAGAGATTTACGAATGGCTTCTCCAGATTCACCCATGATTTCCCAGATTTCGTTGAGGATGTTTGGCAGAGACTCGATGTGACTTCGTAAAGACAACTGATCTATGATGTATATCCCTACGGCCACGATATCCTTGACGTAAAAATCGTTAGCGTTATAAGATTTGTTCAGGAACAATTTCAGATCTTCGAAATCTTCCTCTATGACTTGCAAGTTACTACAAAAGAAATAATTGATTTTATTGGTGTGATGAAATTAGTTTTATTAGTTGTATGATTTTATTACTTACTGCCAGTCATCCAGAAATTCTGAGATGTCTTCATGAGCGTCTTCCCAGATGTCGGACATCACAGCGACAGTTTCCGTTCTTATGTAGTGCTTCCAGTAGTCGAGGTCATTGCACATACCGTCGTAAGTATTGTGGATGGACGATTTGATCAGGTTCTATAATTAAACGAAGTTTCGCAAATTTGTTGTAATTTTGTTTGGAAATAACTATGTTTGGAGAAAATTTTCAAATTTACATCACACACTTACAATGACATCACTTTTCAATTCTGGTCTCCAGCGAAGTGAAGAAGTAATCAGTCGAGAATGATTAAGTTTCAAATAGAACGCTACGTCAGAAATCGTAAGATCTTCATCATAAGTCCTCCAGATATCAAAAACTGCATTTCTGGCATCAGGTATGTTTCCGTACATTCTCAAACTTTCAATAGCATCTGTGGGGAAAAAAATGTTTATACCAATTATCACCTATCTCTAATATGAAAAAAGTAATAACAATAAATGGAAAATATAACGAAATCAAAAAGTACCTGGTGTATAGTTTAGCATCATTCTAACAACTTTTTCATCCCAGTTGCTCGTCAAAAGACCAGTAGCATTCAAATTCGGTGTATTGATAACGCTTCCATTGATTTTAAAGTCCGGTTCATCGGGGAACACCCTCATTTTTAAGTACTTGAAAATTTCGTTACTTTTTCTGTTGAATTCGATCTCATACTTTGGTATGTCAGCATAAGCTGAAAATTCTCCCGAGTCTTGGGCATAGAACCCTCGTTTGTAATGGCCATAATTTTTCGTCTCGATGTAAGACGCAGCTCGTTTATAATTCAGAAGACCTTCAACGTTCAGCAACAATTTCGTCCTCGGGTGTTTACCATTGATAACATACTGGTAAGATCTCTTCTGTGGCAGCTCACTTTTGTCTTGCAGTTCAGCGGTAACTACCAAAAGCTTGTTGAGATTGTGAGCATAGTCAACCATAAGTTCTCCGTTGAACAGGTCGCTTGAATTTCTCTTCATCATTTTACCTTTGATGGTAACGTTCTTTTCAAACGACGGATGCATGAACGTGAGAACAGCTTGCTGGTATTTGAGATAAGTGTCACTGTCATCAGCCACATTGGTCCACATGAAGGCACTGCCGACTGTTCTACGTCTCTCACGTTCCGAGACCCAGGACAGCGTGGCGTCAGAATTAATCTCAGACTCAGTTATGGAGTACGAACCCTCCAGTGTAAAATTTCTTTTAGGATACATCAGCGTCACATTCATAATTTGGTTCTCTTCAACCTCTGTTGTTCTATTAACGATATTTAAATTGTAAGAGATCCAGGCACCTTCTGCCAGACTGAGCAAAGTATTGTGATCGAATTCTCCGGGTAAAATTTTGTAATCTGTTGTCAACTCGACTGTTCGTTCCGCGTGTTTTGCCTTCAGCAGGATGTCCTGACCTTCGTGAGTGGTGCGAATCTTTGACTCCCCTATGATGTTGAAGGCTGTGATGTTGTCCAGACGATAGACGTTCACGTGCTTGAATTCCACAGTGGGATAATTCGTACCAGCGTTTCCGGCACTGTACTCGAAATTGTTGATGTAAATGATACCAATCGGTTGGAAGACGTTCTCGATTGTCACATCCATCCTATCTTTTTCCAGCCCGGCTCTGGATTCACCTTTTGAGGTGTACTTTGCGTCGTAGATCTGCTTGTCGTTATACTTCAGCACTGAGTATCCGTTTGTGTGCAGAGGTTTCTTCTTGTAGCCGTAAGTTAAAAATCCAACATGACGAGTATTGAGAGGAACTTCTATCAGGCATGTACCATCGAGACTGGAGTCTAGTTTCTCACTAAAGTAGGCGTAGTTGGAATGTATTAATGCAGTGTTGGTGGGCCAGAATATTTTTATTTTTCTCTCGTTTTGTTTTCTGGAAAGTTAACAAATTATTATCCTTTTTTCCAAATCAAAGTTTATGGTAAAATGAATTAGAAAAGTATAAAATAATAAAACAAACTTACAGATTTGTAAGCAACATGAAGTCACATCCAATAAAAGTCAGATTTTTCATTGACGTTGTGATATTTAGAGTTCCGTTCATGTTTACTATATCAGAGTAAACCACTTTTGAATATCCTATCCTGTTGCTAGCTGGACTACGTACGTCCGCGGTCAAAAGTTTATTAACTGGATCTTTTGAGTCGTAATTCAGAGCTATAGCGACTGTATCTTCATTCAGATACTTTGGCGAACGCAAATAATATTTCAGAGAATTTTCTTCCTCATTTAGAGTGATATTGAGTATATTGTTCAGCAGTTGGTTTTGTAAACGGCCCCATTCCAATCTCACATGTCCGTCAATCTCTTGTTTACTCATCAGTACCTAGAAAAATTGAACAATTTGTTATTTTTGTAACCTTTAAATAGTTGAAAATGAACATTAGGTATTGTATGAAAAACATTTATTTTACCGATCCAATGGAAGAGTAATGTTTCTTTGACTTTTCGGTGTCATAAGAAATAAAGTATGATGCATCTTCGAATCCTTTCACTGATTTATATTTCAAAGTAAAATCGTGTTTGTCCATATCAGGAGGAGGCAAAATTACGCTGAAATAAATATCTGATTCTTCCATCCTATGAACAACCACTGTAGCGTTTGTGGCAAATCTCCAAACATTTTTATCAATGATGATGTCAAATCCAGTGTTGACATTGCTGAATTCTCGTCTCGGGTTGATGAAAAACAACACCACATCCAGCTCCTTGTCAGCAGCAGCTCCTTCCAATTTTTTGCTGCCCAGTAAGAATTTGCCATACATATCTGTGAGAAGCGCCATTCTCCAAGCTATGTGAGCATACCTCTCATCGTTGTTCAAAATTTTCTTCAACCTTATGTCACTTTGATTTCTTCGGATCAAGAAATTCGTATCCAATGTCAAAGTTTTCATGTCAGGTCGTGGCGTTTGTAAGTTAAGATTGAAACTTGTGTTTCCGTTTTGCTGAACGTTCAGTTTGGTGTCAAATTTGTACTCTACTTTGTTCGTTTTGAACGAAGTTGTACCTAAGTTTGGACTTATTTCTGCTATGGTTCTTACATCCCAGTCTAAATAATTGTTAACTTTGATTTTAGCCGAAACCATTCCGGAGTTCGGATATTCAGACTTGGGAGATATGATGATGTCTATGACCATGGGGACAGGTGATGTTTCAGTATCAGGGGTTATCGAAAAAGTACTTTTAACGTCATAAGCTTTCGAGACTTCCAAATTTTTCAGTACTCCGTTTAGGAAGAAATTGTTCGCATTTTGAACCACAACTCCTGAGAATGATAGATGTTTGGCTACGTTGAGTGGAGTGAAAATTTCGGCAGTTACTTTCTTGTCTTTTGACATTTCTCCGTTTATAATAAATTGTTTGTCGGTACTATTGAAAGACAGGTGTAAGTTAGCCGTCTCGTCTGTATGGGACGGTAGTTTGTATTCAAGATGAGAATCAATTTTTTTCAATGGATCCAAGTATGTCATAAGTACCATATCACCAACCATTGAGTGGTTTTCGTATTGCCATTTCGCTTCCAATTCGTTCTGAAAAATAGTTGTACAATTTTTAAGACAATGTTTAACAGTCAAAGTAGAAAAAAATGTTCATACAAAAATTTCCTTACATTTAATTCAGTCTCTCCAAGGTCGATAATTACACCAAAGTTTGCCAATTTTTGGAGTCCTGTCAGATCGATTTTAACTAAAACCTTAGACTTTGGTAGTGTATAAACCGGAGTCGTGATTTCTGAATAGACAGTTACATCCCAGAAATTTTCTTCAGACTAAAATTAAAAAAGTTTTACAATTTTCATTTTTACAAATATAAATTTGACGGTGAAAAAGAAAAATTAGTTTTGATAATTGAAAACATCATACCTCAAATAAACTTTGAACTTTAACATAACAGTCCTCTGCAGTAGCAATGAACTTGATTTTATTTGAATTTTCTTCAAAATCTAACACAGTTAAAGTGTCAATTCTTTTCAGCATAGACAGTGGTGTTCGCACTTTCAGATCTATCAAATGACGTTGTTCATCATCCTCTCCCTCGAAATATGTATAATTTGCAACAAATCCACTCTATAAGAAAGGAAAATTTGATATATTAGATAAATAAAACTAAATTAAAATATTTTAAAACTGGTAATCACCTCATGCCATTTGACGTTATCTTTAACATTGACAAACATTTTCATCAGGTAGTTCGAAGTTTCATAATCTACAGTGAACTCGTTTATAGCAACAACTTCAGTTGCCCATGTGAAAGGCGTATCAATGCTCAATTCATTTTTCAAATTCATCAGATCGACCATGTTGAAAGTGTCGCAAAATACAATTTTGCCTGGTGGTATTTTCATAGATCCAAGGATGTTGTAATTGTAAGCCATCTTTTCTATGTCCAAAGTGCCTATCATTGGTTCAAATATTACTGCATTGACCTATTCAACAAAATGTTCAAAAATTAAATCATTGACTAAAAAATTATTTCCTTCATAAAAAGTTGAAAGCATGCTTGAATTTCTCACCTCTATATCTCCTTTCCAGAAGAAACTATCTTCTTCACTGACACTTTCACCTGCATCCTCATAATCTGGAACGCCAGGATTCGTCGATTCTGTAACCGGTTCAGTTTGTATTCTCAAAGGAGGAGGTTTAGGTCCACCGTGAGCTTTGAAACCAGCTTTCAATTCCATCACTCTCAGTGAAAATTCAGTGTCCACATCTAGACTGTCATTTGGTTCGACTGCTGTTACCAGCAGCTTCGTGATAACTCCAATCTCTTCGAAACCTTCTAGTGGAGTATAGAATATGTAAGTGTAGTGGAACTGCGTTAGACTTTCATAGTACCAAACTCCTTCGAACCCGGCCATCATCTTGTTATATGCTACACGATAATCGGCTTCCTTTTTATTCAATTTTGCGACGAGTAAAATCCTCTGGAACAGGTCGATGGGAGTTGCTAATAAAAATTTGATGTTGTAATCGTACGAGGCTGTGAATAGTTGGCAGATGATTTCAAAACCCAAGGGACCAGATGGTGTCAATAGTTCTGCTACGATGAATTTGTTAGTCTCTGACAGTCCGAATCTTCCACGTACAAATGCGTACTTTTCAATTGGTGTCGTTATATTAAATTGAATCTGTGAAGAAACAGACAATATTTATAACTCGTTCAATAATTATCAAATCCTTGCTTAGAAAATAGTAAAATGACATTTACCATGGACTCTTTTACGTGAGCAATATCCCCTGTCAAATGACCGGTATACTTTCGTTTGTCAAGATCGATGTTCACAGCTCCCAAAAACTTCCAATCCGTTAGAGACTGGAGTTGGCAACGAAGCTCTCCCTTTTTATAATTCGCGAGGGGTGAGATCAGGTTCAAACTTCCGGTGAGATTATAAGTGTCATTCGTTTCATTTCGTTCCAGCCGCCAGATACTTTTAACGTCCATCACCTTATCCGGATGGTACTTGACCAACAGCCTTGTGTCTATATGAGAAGCGTAGACTTGTTTATGCGATAAACTCGCGGTTACCCAACCGATCGAATGGACGGTGCTGATGAATTTGCTTGTCGCATTCCATTCTGAGATTCCATCGTCGTTGTGGTCATTTGTACTCCCGTGAAATTCAATTGATATTGTTTGGGAATCTAACCAGTGAGCACTGCTGCTAACTGACAAAGTATTGTTTTGTTGATGGAACCTGAAAGTTGCAAATTATTTAGACTTCTTTTTAAAGTTAAAAGTATAAGTCTAGCTTTGCTAGTCAATTGATTTTGTAAATTTAAAATTTTCTCTTTGTGCAATCTTTATACATATTTAGAAATCGTTATTGTTTTTATCAATTTAACTATTGTAAAAAGGGTGCATACCCGTTTGTGTAAATAAAATAATAATAAAAAAAAAGTCAATATTGTTCAATAAATTAAAAGAAAAATGGTTTACCTTCCATTCAGTGAAGTTTTTTTCCAATTCTCAAACGGCGTAGTGAGTTGGGATTCCAATTTCAAAGTCTTGGTCCACACGTTCAGTCCATAGTCAACGTCTATGAGAAGCTGTATGACCGCATCTTTGTTCCACTGCAAACTTACATCCATAATATAATTGTTCGGTAATCTCAAACCACACATACTCGAGGCAATTATCAGTCTGCCGGGATAAGAGATCGTGAGCAAAGCAGTCATATTTTTCTCGACATCATTGTTGTGTTTGTCCAGCAGTAAACTCGTTGCGAATTTTAACGATGGATTTCTGTTTGCGTCCCATTTGATCTCAACACCAAACTCCTTTTTATTATCTCCATAGATCTTCAAAGCCCTGATCATCACATCTCTCCATTTATCCAGATGTATTTCAATCCGAACCTCGCGGTCCATGTCAACTATCGTTTCCAAGGCGTACAAACTGCTCTTATATCTGATCTCACTGTGAGATACAAAATGTGTCGGTGACACTGTCGTATGGTTCAACATAAACGCATACCTGTCCAAATTCTGTTGCTCGGCATTGAACATTATTACCAATTTTCTCACGTCCTGATGGAACTTGCAATACAGCAGAATATCATTCGCAAAACTAGGAGATTTCAAAACCAGTTTCAAAGTGTGACTCGTTGCTATTGCGTTCGATTTGTCTAGGTAGTTACCTCGAACAGTAATGTTGTGTCCACTGAACCAAGTTCCCGAAAATTCCAAATCGTATTCGTGGCGTGACCTTTCGTTGATCCTCGCCTGGAGGATCATTGAATTGAAATTTGGAATTGTCAGATTCGCATGACCTTGAATACCAAATAGCGCGCCTCGAGCTATGTTTGCTTTTATCGTCAGGATGATCTCTTTCTGAGGTGCATACCGTACCAGTAATATCGTCGACGAGTCTATCCCAACCGACGTATGGTGAACCGCAATTTTGATGTCCAGATTTTGAGATGGTTTGGTGATTGAAAAGTCGGCACTTATTTTTGCCCCGGGATTGTGGAAATACGCCTTGGAATATGCCACGATAAACTTGGCTGTTAATTTGTGTCTTTCGTCTTTTAGATGTGGACTGGAGTTGACCTCTACTCTGAGCTCCAAGTGTCCCAAGGCCTGCTCATACCAGGCTGACACGATTGCATTAAGATTCGGATAGGCAGTCGAGTGTAGTTCAATTTTTGCAGACCGACTAGTCATTGACTTGGTAGATTTGTTTGTCAGTGACACTTCTAGTTGGAGCGTCTCTTTCTTTGGCATTTTTTGTAACTGGTACTCCACTTTCAAATTGCTCTCGATGCTTGTACTTCGTTTCATGATGTAACCCATCACTTTGCTCCAAACTCGTTTTGTTTCGAATGTCAGTTGGACGTCACACTGGGATACGTTATTCTTGTACTGATTCCTAATGGTTCCTAAAAACATCAATAAGATAGTTAAAAAAAGATATACTTTTAACTATGAAAATTATTAAACAGTTAAGCTACCTGAAAGTTCTGCTACTCTTTCGTTGTTGATAGCTATGAACAACTTCGGGGTGTAGGTGTAACCATGAGCTCCTTTTTTTCGCGAGTACCCAATACTTGCATCAAGATGTTTTGTACCTTTGATGTCCAAGCCTATGTCTATGAATATCTCATCATCCGTTCTTTTGTATGTACCTAAAATATTAATATCAAAATCAAAATTATTTATTAGTTCTAAATCGAATATAAAATGTTAATAAATCGTTAATTTTTCTTGTCGTTGAAATTACCTTTAGCAATCAAAGAATTCCCAGCAGACTGTAAAACAAGTGTGACATTGTTGTTGGTGACGTCGAATGTAAGGGTGGCACTAAGTTCTCTTTTCAAGTCAGAGCCCGGTGTATCAAAAGCAAATTTAATCATACTGCGGTTCTGCAAATTTCAAATTTTCCATTTTCATATGTATTCTTATAAAATGTTTAAAATATTCTCATGTAGGGTCAATCTGGTAAAAGTGACACATGGGGTAAAATGTGACTCCTTGTGTTTTTCATTAAAAACCTTTATATTTTGCATATTTTGTCTTGCATACGTGTTCAGTGACTGATAATAATTTATAAAATCAATTCGAATCACGTAAAGTTGTAAAATTAGTAATGTTATTTGAATTGTCACAATTACCCCGAAGTGTCACTGTTCCCCAGTTCTGTTGACCCTAAATTAGTGTCATAAAATTGTAAATTACCGCAGTTCTCTCCCATTTATATTCTAAAAGATAGCTTTTTGCTGAGGGATCTGCTTTGGTCACAGACAGTTTGAATAAAGTTGGCCCACTCAGAACAAAAGAGACAGGATTCGGATTTTTAGTTATGTTAGCAAAATAAAAATCTGAACACAGTTTTAGACCGATCAGACGGTCGAGAGCCGGCCAACTGCAAGTTGTATTGCCGATCATGCTTGGTGAAGATTGTGCGTTGGGTAAAATTATGAGCTCGTCTATGTTGCTACTGTCGATATTTTTCGGATATCCCACTGCCCTTTCTGTTACCCTTGTTCCGTTTCCTTCTATGAAAAGAATATCCGAGCGCAGTAACAATACTTCCATCTTATCATTTGGCAAGCTTATACTCAGATGAGCAAGTTGAGCTCCTTTAATTTTGAGATGAGTCTCGATTGCTCCGGATGAGTAAATATTTGTTCGCAGTTTGATTCCGACTTTTTTATAGAATGCATCAACGGTCATGGAGCCAGTTATGTCAACACTTACACTGTAAGAAAAAAACAAATTAAATGATTCATTAAACTGATTGAAAAATAAAACATAACATGACAAAATATGAAATATTGAAATAAAAAATATGACATGATTGTAGAAAAATTATAACGTAATACCTAGGCATAATGCTTCCAACAAATTCGAGTTCTCCGTGGGTGAACAATTTGTCGCTTTGAAGCAATCCCGATACTTTGAAGTTACAGGCTGCAGCCGCAGTTAAATCTAACCGAACTGGCAAGCCTACGGATGTAGGCACTACATAAGAAGAATCCATAATAATCCCCGTATTCTCATAATGAATTTCCTGTCCGGATAAAATTTGCTTGATCTTCGTCCACGGATTCAAATCCTTGATTGTAGTTCGGATTTCTTCATCTCCGTTCAAGATAGTGAATTTCAATTCATTGCCAAATATTTTGTACCCCAAAGTGATTCGAGGGTTTTCAAAATTATTATCAATAACGTTCGGTAAACTTTTGACATCATTCCAGTAGCTGTCGTCCTTATCTGCAGACCGGAAATATCTCAAGAATTTTCTGAAATGGCCACCGACTTTGTCGCTGCCGAAAGGCCCATTTGGACCGAACAAATTTTCGGCATAGTATTCGAGTCCTTCAGTCCGCATGGTTACTTCGTAGGCATTGATTGATTCCCCAAACAAGTCTAGGGTCACGTTAATCATTGCTGTTCTAGGGATGTATGATTTCGTGGAGAAGATCAGATTGGTTTGGTGACTGCCACCAAGATTATACTCTTCTGAAAAGAACGAGTTCTCGTAATTGCGCGAAAATTTCCTGATGTCACTGTTGAACTTGTCTTCCAAATCGCGGTCAGTCAGGAGACTTTGAATTTCAATTCTGGTGGGGGATGACGAGGACAGTAAATTCGTCAAGTGACTCCAAACGAAAGAACCCACTAAAATGAAATAGAATTACAATGTTGTAGTTGGACATTTTGGTTCAGACCATAGGTCAGAGGGAATGAACAAACCTTGGTTGACTTCTTCGTTTTTGAGAGTGTGTTTGATGGTCCTAATTACGCTATAGTTAGGACATTTCATGACTTGTAAATATGATGCTATTCTGATTTCCGAATCCAACGAGCTGTTGCGATAATGATTCAAAAAGTATTCCCTGGTTTGGTCGCAGGATGGAAGTCTTCGGTGAGCTTCCACCGCGGCTATTTTAGTTTCCACAGAAACGAATCCACTATTATCCTCGATGCAGGTTCGAAGTTTTTCTAAAACTGATTCTGTTTCCAGACCCATGTTTCCAATTGCTTTGAGAGCTTCTAAAGTCTGCAAAAGTGAATAATTAAGAGATAGTAAATCTTGTGTAAAAATATAATCAGTAAATGAAAATAAACTATTCATATTTTACTACCTCTTTCATCTGGTCAAACTCGTGATACTTTCTCGAACACCCATCATTAATTTTGGTTTCCAAATAAGTTAAGAATTTTGCGATTGGTTCCAGGTTCAAACAGTTATACCCTGGCGAATTCATACAAAATGAATGAATCAAAGCTGAGTAACTGAGTATGAATTGTGCACTTGGAATTTCGTGTTGGTAGTCTAAGAGAGGTGCAACTGCCTCGACAGTTTGTTTGTCCGGTCTCGGAGTCATTGCGATAGAAATTACCCAACCATTCACGGTCTCCTCGTTCACTTTTTTCTCCAATATAAAATTCTTCATTAGTGTCAAAGCAGCATTACTTCCTACATAAGGCAGAGCCTCGATGATGTGTTTTCTAATATAAAAATAAGATAATGAATAAAAAATACATCTTTTCCGATTTAATAAACATAAAAATTGAATTAAAAAATTCTTACTTTCCAGCAGGACAAATTTCGTTGGCACTTTCATTCAACTCGTTCAGTGACTGATAATCTAGCCACCTCAAGGCATGAACCAGTTCGGTGAACTTTTCAGCAAACCTTTGTTTGATTTCACCAGCCTTGCCTGCCAGGCCACAAATACTCTTGAGTAATTCTTTGGAAGAATTCAATTCTCCTGAGATGGTCTTCGCCGTTCTTCTATGATCAAACAGTAGATTACTCCTCTTCATATGGAACAGACCATTTTGAGCTTCATCATTGACTTCTTTTTTCGTGTCTTCATCCTCTTCTTCACTTTCTTCACTCGAATCATCGTCAAAAACGTCGCTCTCACTGTCTTCAGACAACAGCTCCAACTTGGATTTGAAATCTGATCTCGCACCAGAAGTACTTCCGGTAGACAATGGATGTAAACGGTGCGAATCGGTACACTCAACTTTCTGATAAACATTGTGGTCGATTGTAATGTCGCAGTCACTGTACGAACCTAACAAAGGTTTTCTCAAAGTCCTTTCTTGGGACAGAGGACTTCTGTAGGTGGTGGACTCGATCATCGTCAACTGTTTGCCACTGTGCGAACAGCTCGCTAAGTTCTTCCTCTTTTTCACCACCAGGCTTGTCCTCAGGGCTTCGTGTAGCCTGTAATTAGTTTCGCAAATGCCATTTATGTCCAGCTCGTTCGTTCGACGGTCCAGGTCGAATCGTTTCATCGTGTTTTGGAACATGGACAACACTCCCCGTTTCAAGTTCAACGTCCACGTGTCTTCTTTCGGATGAGAACACACCTCGCGGACTTGACCGTCGTCGAAAGCAAAACGCAGGTCATACTTTTCCACGTTGTTCTTGAACTCGGTTCCTGCGGGATCCGGAGCGTCTTCGTCGTACTTGCTGCGGTCATGACTCAGACTGGTGTCTCGTAATCTAATTTTGCCTTCGCAAGGACTTGTGAAGGTCAGGAATACTGTTGTGTCTAAGTGCAGAGTGCTCTCGTTGTTTTTGTTGTAATCACCGAGGTTCGTGCTCACGTTCACTTCGTATTTGTATTTGTATACCGTTCCATCTATGTACTTGAATTTTCGTTCCGATGGAACTGCAAATAACAATTTGAAATCGTGGTTCAAAAAATGTTACAAATGATTGAGATTGAAGTTAACTCTCTGATGGCATCGTTCAAGAATGTTATAATTTTGATATTGTACGAAAAAATTTTCTCAATATGGTGTAATATTAGACCTTTCGATTATTTTTTTTTAATGATTTTTTTCAATTTGAAGAGTTGAAAAATAATAATTCAGCGGAAAAAATTCGGTTGAAGTGAATAAATTTTTTGGTAAAATTAATGAAATGAGACAATATTTTTGTAACGAGTTTGATATTGATATTTGGTTTGGTATAGAAATAATAAGTATCATAAAATTTATTGAAACAAATATCTATCCGTTCAGAAATGTTTACTCGAGGGATACTAAAACATTTAAAATATGAAACGATTTCGGGTTTGTTTAAATAATCTACGTGAATAAAATATAAAATATGCGAGGTCCATGCTCGTAACGATACCAATGGAGAGTTAAAAATTGTTGGCTTACCCTGGCATTTTGTTCGACCGCATATCGATGGATCGTTGATTATTTCTGAAATTTAAAAAAAAAGATTCGTATGACTTTATTTATTTCATGTTTTTTTTATTTTTTCATTCCGCATTTGTGACTGATTTTTTTCATAATTAGAATTTTTAATTTCAATCAATTATTCGTTCACTTTTTTGAGATTTTAAACGCAAATGTGAAAAATATATAATTTGAGGTAATAAACCGTTTGAAAAAAAATTTTAATTGGATGTGAGGGTCTGAATCATTTTGTTACCTCCTTCAACAGTAAATCCAATAGTTAAGGTCCAAAAAAGCAGCACAAGGGCCTGCATGGTTGAACTTTTCCACATTGCAGATCAGCTCATGAGGTTTGCAGTCTCATGATCTGCAATTCTGTTTATTTGAACAATTTGCACTAAACCACCGGTCAACACTCTGTGAACTGATTTATTCAGTGAAAAATTGAGCAACTGAGAGCCGATAGCGTAAGAACAATGACGATTCCGCGTTGGTTTGAACTAAGTATCAGATCGGATGCGCACAGGGTTCGAACAACATGCACTAAATAAGTGTTTCCTGTTCTAACGACACTCGTCGTTTGAATGGGATCGTTCGGTAGTATTCGGCATCGAAAGTTATACTTTCCTTGCGTTAAGAATACGTCGTTCGAAATACGGAGGCCAAAAGGTCGAGTGATAAGATAACTATTGACACATGTGGTTATTCGGTATAATATGTATAGGAGCTTTTACATTTTTCTATGAAATTCTGATTTCAGAATTTCCGGCTGGTCCCTCGGAAAATATCTTCACATTTCAACTTATAAGATTATCAGAAAGACATTTTTCATTTTTTTTGTACGATTAAAGTCTTAAGATTTGAAGTTACAGTTTCATTCAATTCTAAAATGAATTGTATATATATATTTTTTTTTATTTTTGTGACCATTCAAATGAAGACAATTTGAATCTTTTAAGATACTGATTTGGATTGAGGGAGATTTTTTTATTTCTCTGGTACAGACCAGCTATTTTATCAAACGTTTTAGATTTCAAATAAATTATAAAAAGTCTTCGAAGCTGTGAGAATTTTTTCTTGATAAGAAAATGATCTATGATAGAGATGGTGTAACAGCACTTTCACATTCTACTGGTCATCTGGATTGTGATATAAATAGAATAATTTTTTGAACACGACGAAGAACCCTTTTTTGTTATTTTTTAAGATTATTCCAGATTTGATAAAAATTGAATCATTTTCATAAACAATGTCATCGAGGTTGATGGGTCAGGGTTCTGAATTAATGTACGAGTGATAAACATAAACAACAGTGAACAATCTTGAATGACTTTGATAGTAAATCTGCAGCTTCTCATTCATGCATCTCAGCTTCATCTAAGAATGATGAATTTTCTTCGTACAAATATTATCTCAACAGTTTCGGATACCGATAAGTTATTCAAATCGTTTTTTTTTCTGACAGCAATATGCGTTGCACGCTGATGTTTGGACCACTTGTGTTTCTAAGAGACGTTGTTTTTTTAGTTCTCATCTTTCTAATCTATTTTCCTAGTATTTTCTTAATGTTATAACAACCATTGACCCGCGTACGAGATGCGATATTGAAAATCAGTTTACTGAATACTGATAAGTTCTTGTCTTTGATACGTATATTTCTACACAGCATTTTGTTATGTTTGATGTTTCGGAACAATTTTTTGTTCAAATTATGAAAGCTCGTATAATGAACGATTAATTTTGTAGTTCAAAAATTTGGACTGTTTCATTTTTAAAATTAAAATTTTTTATTTTTTGTTTACTTTTTTTTCTAATTAGGAATGGCAGTTTTAAAGTTAAAATAAATTCAGTCAAATTGACAATATTTGTTGAAGCAAAAATCAATTTTGATTACGTTGGTATCAATATTTGAGGATAAATATTAATTTTTATAATAAAAAATTTTGTTTGAAACGGATAATGTTTATATTAGTTTGTATGAAAGGTGAATAAAATTGGAGATGGAGAAAAATGCGATACATTTCTGTTTGAGCAACTGATTTATTACTCTTTCTCTCTCTCATACATCATTATTGCAATTACACGTTTTCATATTGAATTCACTACAAAGTTGTAATGTCACATGTCCTTACACTAAGTTTGTAAGTTCGTATATAATTTTCAGTATTGCAATAATCCCGACACTGAATATCAGAATTTCTTACGATAAACGAGGAAATATATTTACGGAAGCATATAAATTAGAATAATTTTCGGAGCACGAAAAGTTTTGTAGGAAGGTATTTTGCACTTCGTAAGAAGACTTGAATTCCATTCTTTCTTGAATATTTCACAAACATTTTGTATGAAAAAAGTTTACTGAAAATCATCTCGAATATATTTGCGAGAAAAAGTAAATAAATTCATTTTGTTAAGAGCAATATTGAAAAATAAGACTTCATGTTTTTTTATCATCTAACTTTTATAAAAACAACGAAAGTTGCATAGTTCTGTTAACGGTAGAAGTTGACTATCTTTTATGTACACATATTAAATACGCACATTTGCAAATTTATATACGCTGGAAATCATTGTGCAGTACAAAATATATGATAGAAACTTGAAGTTTCCATGAATCGTTTCAATAAAATAAAATTATAACCATACTTCACATATATAATTTATTAAATAAACAATTTTCAATATTAGATTCATCACATATCAATTCACTGTACACAGACTCAAAATCGTTGCTCTTGTTTTTTTTGATTTCCACTTTATCCACTAATTTTCGTTCTTAGTTTTTATTTCAAAATGTAAAATTTTGTCCGTACACCGTTTTAGTTTTCGTCTTTGTTATAGCAAGAATTGAATGTATCCGTACCTAACATATGCTAAATTTATATCGTGTACAATCATAATTACTCAAAGCTACATCATTTATTAGACATATGCCTTAGAACATAGATTTTTTTTCAAAATTGAAACATCCGATTCTGAGATTTCTTTTTTTTTCCACCAAGCATCATTGATTTTAGAACGCTTAAATTTCCTTCCTTATCTCTGTCGATGTCGCCGGTAAACTTGCTGCTTGCCAATCGCGCTTAAATCAAAAGCAGACCATGCGTGGGTTAAGTAGTCCCTCTTCTTAACATTAAATTTGAGTTTATATGATACAGGTAATTTAAATTCTAAGTCGTTGTACATCGTTACTATTAACCATCACTAACCTTACCTATGTATAGAATTATTAATTGATGTAACACTAATGATTAAAATGTACACGCAATACTGCTCTTCTATACGCAGCTTGATATACATATTATGCTCATCAGCGTAAAGATTCTCGCTTGATTGATATTTACAGAAATTGTTTACAAATTTATAAACAATTTTTGGTACAAAATAATTTCATGTTTATTAAGATTAGAGTGAATAGCTTAGGTGAGTGAGCTCTGTGATATTTTCGGCATCATCTACCATATCTTATTCAGTCTAAAACATCATGATTCACATTTTTATTACATTCTGAATTTGAAATTCTTCAAGACATTAATTTTGTATATTGATATTGGATACAACACAAATGTTCACGTTACAATTGAAACAAATCACTCATTGATATGCTTTTACAACGAATACAATAATCACATCACAAAAAGGAGTCATTCAATACAAGTTACTACAAAATATAAATATGAATCGATAAATTACAGAGTGATATTATTTCAAATTTCACACTCGAATTGTTTCCGCCAACCCTGTATATATAATGATATATTTAATTTCCTAACTTAAGGTATTTTGATAATCAATTGTCCTTCGCTTTTATATTGTTCGCATGATTTTCACCAAAGGTTTCTCTCTCTGGCAGTCGAAATGAATCACAAATGATACAAACACTCATATCAATTTCATCGAATTTTCATTACGCTTACAATGAATACAAAGCGATTGAAAATTCTACGTTACACTCGCATTAATCTAATTATCTGCGTTTTTCGCAAATGAAGTACACAATCGATTTCGATTAAATATGAAAACCAATTTTTCAGTCTCTAGAGTGCAAGCATGATTGTCGAATACATTGGAAATGCAGTGATTGAATTAAAGCAACCGAGAGGTACACTACGATTGATTTATTTTGTAATTACCAATTGATACGCTGATGACATTTCATGCAGTCACACGTCGGCAATTGTAACAATATACATTTTAGGTCACAGTTTATCTAGTAATTGAACAGAGGTATTAAATTCCTACAATTTTATGTGTGCACCTATACCATACAGTTAATTTCAAAGTATAGTCCTCGATCAAAGCCATTTCATATATAATTATTCAAATTGCGACGAGTCCAATCGTCAACATTCAGTTACAGGATATGTCACACGTAGTACAAAAATAAACACAAATTTCGGAATCGTTTTAGATTATAAATTACGCCCATCGACGGATACAATTGTCTATTTCAAAATATTGACGCACGTCTCTTGCGACGTGATCCAAAGTTGGTAAACAATTGTTTTATTTTTTTTTATTTCGGAAAGATGAGCGGCTTTCGAGGAGCAGAGGCACCCAAGAGTGAAAAACAAATTGCAGGTTCAGAATATAAAGCGTTTGCCTTGAAGAGAAACTTGATCGTTGCGTTTGGGAAACGCGAATTTTCATGTTCCTCTCATTTTCGTGCTCTATAATTCGTGTATATGTTTAGATATGAGTAGGTAGGTACGTAGAGATTTACAAATTATCACATGAGTAGACAAGTGAGTTACTTGCTAGCAACGGGGGCAACAATACAGCCAAAGGCAGCGTCATGCTTACACTTTAATAAACGTACATTAATTTATGAGTTATGTCTAAACTGAATCCTTACATAGTCGATATACCGCGACTTTTTATACATAAATAGTATCTTTAATACAATAACGATAACATCCTGTGAGAATGTCGTATCTCACAATGCGCACTACCCCATTTTTTTTTACAATCGCCCTCGGTCTCAGATCTAAGATTCTTCGCACGTCCCAGCATTAATTGCCCGAGGGCAATAACTGAGCATTCAAAAAATAATTTACGTCCGATATGTCAACCATTCATTATCTCGGATGATTCCAATACCATCGATATTTTCGTATTCAATAGATACATGTTGCGCTTCAGAAAATAGTTACAATGACGAAGCTTAACTTAAATATTGTTCAATCCAGATTGACACTGCCTTCATTGAATCGCAAATCGGATGGTAATCGCCGCTCATATGAAACGCGACAAAATAAACACTTGCGTATGATGAGTTCAGGTCAATGCTTTCTATACAAAATTAAAATGCCGTTGATGAGTGCGTTCCGTTGGAAACGCATCTTGGGTGTTCAATGAACAGCGTTTGCCATCGACGATTGCTGTGCGAAGATTGATAATGGAATAAGTACGTCTGATGCCACAACTTCAGAGTCAATCCGGGTCAAATGACTTTATTATTCTACATTCAAGTGCGAGGGATATGCCCTCGCTTTGTATCCTTCAAGAAGACGAATATTTACAATAAATATATCATTCTCGTCAATTTATTATGATATAAAATTAATCTCATGATGTGCCGTAGCCGGTGATACGTAGCGGAGCTGTGTCATTGGTTAATTATTAGTCGTTCGATGATCGTGGCCTGTTATCGGCTACGTACCCTTGCCGTCTTTTCATGCAGATGTAGTGAAAATAGTGTCCCTTTGTACGATCCTCGTTGGATCATGAATGAACTCGAGTGTGTATAAAATCATTTTACAACGGTTCACTCTCTCTCGCGCTCGCCTCTAAGTATGTGTCCGACTTTTTTCTATTTATAAAATAGACGTAAGCACTAAGTGCGCCGCGTTATTTACAAGGAACAATGCTCTCGCGTGCCAAGCAGTATGAGAGTTATCAATCCCTTCGATTTCGGAATGTAAAACAAAACGCTTCTAGGAACGCTGAATTTACCTTGGACAAAAAGTCAACGTATCGTCGCGGATCCAATTAGAACAGTTTATAGACGCAATATTTCGGGACATTCAACGGCCGTTGCAAACGGTGTCGTGTTTTACGGCAGTGCGGGCTGCTGTGTGTTTATTTTTAGACGTGCAGAAAAAAATGCGGTTTTATTTACGCTGACTTTTATCCCTGGTCGTTAACATTGCGCGCACGTTCAAAGCGAACGTCTAATTTGGCTTTAATTAGCAGTGATCGTAATTAGGTATTAATTTTACCGCTCCTCACAACCGAGCATTGTCTTTAAACATTTTTTCTCCTTTTATGTTTTTGTTTTAACATTCAAGTTAAAGGAACGTGAAAATACAATAATTAACTAACGTTATCGGCGAGTGAACAAATACTACACACATCCTCTTACCAGCTAGCAAATGGCTCGTGGCTGTTAAACGTTGCTCCGACAAGCAATTACGACTTGATTCGTTAATACTACTTATTCTCTTTAGCTTTTTGTAAAAAACACCGATATCTGACTTACAGCTATACACGCTTAGCCTATCCAAACTTCGAGACTGCTATAGCAAACTTGCCGACCTTAATCCCTCTCTTCGATTGATCCTATCGTTTTCAATTCAAATATCCGATTGGTGATGCAATACACTTTTTTTTCCCTCCCACTGATTTTACTTAAAATCTCGCCTTTCGATAAATTCTGCTCGACTAAGCGGAGAAGAAAAAAAACCTCGATTGGTTCGTTTCTCTTTCTTTCTATTTTTTTATTCTTTTTTGTTCATTCCAATTACATCTCCGCATAATCGAATACTTGAACTGAAACAGACTTAATTCAATAAAACAATTTGACTATTGTTTCGAGCGTTTCAGGTCGGGGAGGAAACCATTGAACAGAAATCAAAAACATATCGCCACGCGACGATATGACTCTTAATATCAGGAGGTTGGTGCGTAGCCGAGGTTCTTGCGCTGCAGGAACAGCGAGATCTCGCGGAACGACGGTCGCTCTGTATCCACTCGACGCCAGCACTCGACCATCAGGTCGTAAATGTCTTTGGATGATGCGGTGGGCTTGGGCAAATATTCGAAAAGTGTTCCCTCGTCCTTGCAGTCGTTTGCGTTGCTGTCGCTTTGATGGTGCAGTGTCCGCAAGCTTTGTACCATTTCTTCGTTGGATAAGTGCTCGTAAGGTACTCTTCTGCCCAGGTTCAAAATTTCCCACAGCGTCACCGCAAAGGCCCACACGTCGCTCTTCGTTGAATATTTACCCTGGGGACACAAATGTTTCATTACTCTCTGTGTACTCTTGCCTCTTAATGAAGCAAACTTTAATCAAATTATCGTACCAAAAATAGCGACTCCCAGGCCATCCATCGTATCGGAAGGGGCGCGTCGCCATCGACTCGGTAGTAGTCGCAGGTGTAGAGCTCGTTGTCGGTGCCGAAGTCGGATATTTTTATGTGATAAGCTTTCCCGACCAGACAATTTCTGAAATGAAAATAGTAAGTCATTTGGTAATAAAAAGAAAAATAGAGAAATGGCTTGCTCGCTGCAATTTGAAAATGAAAATGCAAATTTCGGATATTAGATGGCGCGTTTTCACTGATGGGCCAAAGTGTGGAAACAATTTCCATCAATGTAAATGAGAAAGTGCTCAACATTCGAGTGAAACACCTGTTCCACATGTATTACACGTGTCCAAACACATGTTACATATTTGGTTTTCAAAGTCATATCTTTCCTTCCCGTTGTTTTACCAAATAAAATAATGCCGACCTTCTGTAATAAAAAATTCATATATGACTAACTTTATGTGCCATATATGACTTATTTATACGACCATATATGAATTTTTATCCCAGGATCTTGGTCTTACGGCTTGGGATTTCGTTTTATTTTGATCCCGACGCGAGAATGTATTTTGAAGGGTCAGGATCAATGCCCATCCGACGCGGCATGCCCCGCCACATTGCGAGGCTTCGTGTCAGCATGCATATGTGCATTCTGTGCATGCGGCAGACCGGAAGTCGAAACGGGGCTTGGTAGGCGGTCATAGAGCTTGCTTCATCGCAAGGTTGAAAAGTTCGAAATACCGAACTATCGGCGGGACGGAAAAAAAGGTATCGATATATAGAATTCTTTGTTACGGCATGCGTGAAATTTCGAGTGCGGGCGAATTTTTTTATTTACGCGCTCAATCTTTTATTCATGCCGCGTGATAACGCCGAAACGCGCAAGACAAGCCATTTTGTTTTCCCCGCGATTTACGCACACCTTTTTTTTTTCTTTTTTCTGTTACCCTCCAATCGGCTAAATAAAGTTGCTGCAAATGTTTAGAATTCCTTGTTTCTATTCATCTGGTTTTTTTCGCACATTTTTTTTTATCTTTTTAAAATTTTTTTTCCCCGATCGTGAGTTAATTCAACTCAAGTTTATGTCTTGAAAGTTTGAATGTAGTGAATTAGTTGTTGGGTTGTTGGGTTGTTGTGAAAACGAAGTGATCTATAATAGACGAGCAGGTATAGTTGCATAGAGAGTGGTGAAAGCCAGGGACGCGATTAATGTTATTTGGAAACGAAAGGGTCACTAATTTCTCGTTCTGCGCCGGGTTACATTTGACCCTTCTTACCAATAAATCTCGAGTAGCCAAATAGCGAGACAAGGCAGCCAGTTATCGACTGGATAGAATCAATTAATTTCACCGACGAGACAAAGCACCAATTTCGAGGCACTGCCTCTAGGTAATTAGCAGCGCTTTATCGATCATTCTGATTGGTTGACTAGCTGGTTACCAACGCCTGGTGTAACACCTCGCAAGCGATTTTGCGAGTCCACGAATCTTACATGTGGATTGAATCGAATTAAATCCTCTCGTCGGGAACTTTGACAAAATATACGTAGAGGGTACATTCAAATCAACGACTCGAGCAGATACACCTTAATGAGGCACTTCAGCCTGTACCATCATATCGTCCCGATTCATTATCTAGTCCAGTGGATTCGAGTGGTCAACAGAATTATGCGATATTTATAATTGCAATTTCCGTCGAAGCAGGATTGCTTTAATCAGAATTAACGTGGATAATAAATCGTGCATTAACGGATGATTTATGAATGATATGCGAGGGAAAAATGATCTTCATCACCGGGCGACTCTCATATTTTTTTTTGGTCGCCTCCCCCGCGCTAAATGAGTATTTAATATTTATGACTCGTTTTGTCACAATGGGAATAAGCTGGTAGCGGCGGTTTGAATATTTCAGAGCCCGTAATACATTTGAAATGTGTCGCGCAAATTCATTAGGCGGAAAACTTGAATTGCTCAAAAATGAACATTTGAGTTGTACTTTGCGAGCTGATAAAACGAGGAGGAGAGCGAGTTTTTATTGGCGAACACGAGTTGGCCGACTCAAATATTCACATGACTGCATAATGAATGAACGGGATTTAGCGATGTCGCGGCGCGGAGTGTGGGATTTGGGTATAGTTGAACGGCCGTCGGGCACTGTGTGCCGCGGCAGGTACTTGGCGCGGAAAGAGCCGATGCAAGATGAGAGTAAAGCCGGGCAAAAGCGAGAGGATGAGGCGAGCCCATTCTCCATTTGTAACTAAAGTCGGAACAAAGGCGCGAGAGTCTGCGAGTGAGCCCGGGATGCCTACAACAGCTCGCGCACCCAGCAACTGTTTGTAATTATGTAAAGATGGAGAAAAGGAGAGTTGCGCGAATTTCAGATGAGACTATTTTGGCGACTGGGAATAAGATTCCTCTCTCCCTCTTACTATTTCTTCCCCTCCCTCTTTCTCTCTCTCTCTCGCGCGAATCCGAAATTATGTCCACTTGTTGTCGCGCCAACGACACTTCAGAGACTGCAACTTTGACAAAATTCTGTGCTCGCTGAGAGGATTTTCCAGGCGCCAAACTATACAGACAGAAAAACTTTTTAGACTGAGCAAACAATTTTAAGGGTTTCTGTAAATTTGAATATTAGGCGATGGCATAACGTTTTCAAGCTGAAAGGTAACTTTGCGATTGATCGGCCAAGAAGAAAATGCCTACTTGAAACCGTTTTCATTAAAAATGATATAAATAATAAAATTATATAGGGCGCAGTATAAAATGCTCCCGCAGACACGAACTCGTGGAAATGGTAAAGTTTGAGGAGAGAGCTTTTTACCGGTTCCTAGAGGTGTAATAAAGTCGCGAGGTAAAGAGCTTTGAATAAGGTAATAAATGAGATACGAGGGCGTTTGAAATCGCGGATATATATATACCTCCGGCGCATTACCTGGCCGAAATGAAATTGCGGGCCATATATAATTATACAGTATATTTTGCGAGTTATGTTCGCGAAATAACGTCGCGCCAGTCTGGACGCTGTCGGTATCGGCAACTTTATGGAAAACCGATGACTTTGGTTACGACGCGCCGCAGGCTTTATCAGACTTGAATTTATTCGCACCGAGCGAATCACATGCCATTAAAAAAAGAGGCAACCGTGAATCATACATCAAAACTCGTAAATAATCGCGCGCCCGTCGTATTTTTCATTACACCTTCGGAGCTTATCGCGTCCCAACTAATTGATACTGACAACTTTTCCATTTTTGCACGTTCTTTCTTCCTCTTCCTCTCTCTCTCTCTCTTTGATCCGGCGTTTGATCTCTCATCCAAGGTAAAAGTATTTCCCAATGAATGCATGAATATTTTGCGGATTCGATTTTGCGATTGGTGGGATTAAATGATGAGGTCAAACAGGTATAAAAATTGTCAAGTGGCGAAATTTCAGAATTTCAGAGTGACTCGACCTTCTTAAACCAGAGGTGTCTTTTTCGAAACGAAAAACCATCGCGATCGTTACCGTTGGGATTATATCGTCAAAGTTATATCTTGCTGGTCAGAAGATCCGATTTTACGGTTGCCTCTCATCGAAATGATACTCATGAATTTTGAGTGGCAGAAATATTCCTGCGACCGAAACGTGGTAGGGATTTTGTTCGGGGGAATTAGCGATGCTACTAATTCGGCGATCAAATTATACCGCGATATGCCACGGTGCGAAGTCTAGCGTAATGGTTGCGGCATAGCCCGGCGTGTTCTATCAAGATTTACGACGAGCCATCAATGAGAAACACTGCAACGGAAACTATAGGACCCTCGCGCGCACACCGTCGTATCGATTCGACAAGATGAGCTCTGCATTTCAATAACTGCGACTCTTTACTGCCGGTGTATATGCGCTCAGAATTGTGTGCGTAGAGCACATAAAGCATATGCGCGCATTTATCAAGACTCGTAAAAGTTGAAAGCGAAAAGTCATTACACGATACGTTAACGTCCCTCGCGCGAGATTTTCTAAAATGCAGTTAAAACTTGCTCTCTTTTTTTCTCAGATCAGGTTTTCGCATTTGAAGAAAAAAGAGACTAGTCTTTTTTTTTCATTTAAATTTTTCAAAAAAAAAAAAAAACAAAACAAAAAAACAAGTTCATTTCACATCAAATCCCCCGTATTCAGTAATCTGAAATTGAATTGAAAACTAAAATTATAATTACTCGGTTAAACAAAGCAGATTGGAAACAAAAGTAGAATATGAAATTCATTAATTTTGTTCGCGTATTTTTTGCGTTATGAAATTATGATGGAACAATAGTTAAAAGTTTTAACAGCAGATATTGGCATGTTTCAAATCGCCGCAAATCTTTTGTTTTGAGGCGGATGCTATAGAAAGTTAAAAGCGAACCACTTTTCCGAGTTTGCGAACGAGTTTTTGCGCTAATTTCCAGAGCTCGGCCTTTTGCATGCGTATAATTACTGTTCGCGCGACCTGAGACCGGCGCTCTGTTGCTGTTAACGAATTCGCTCAATGATTTCCCTTGCGGTTTGATGCGTCGCAGACTGATGTTTGTTTTGGGCTTACGGAAACACACTCGCGGGTGAAATAATTTAATTTGCCGTCCGAAAATCGATCCCCGTGCCCTCTTATTGAATTTCACCAGTGTCGTTCAACTTTTGATGAAACTACAGATGAAAAGCTAATCTCTCGCGCGATAAAACGAACCCGCCTCAGGAGGTGCGATTAAAATAAACAGATCCGCGGAGCTACACTCGCGCCATTTTCTCTCGTTCTTCGATAAGAGCGCTTAATGAAAAGACTAATTGTTTGTCACTCGTCCATTGTTTTATTTTCCTTCGCATAAACAATGATCGCGCTCTCGCACGCTCGTCGTATTCATTATATTTCCTGCAGATCTCATTAGAACTCTTTTTTTTCAACTCTCAATTGTCTCGACTGTTTTTTTTTTATAATTTCCATCTGACTGCTTCATACATTTTGCGCTCCGACAAATTTTCCAATGACAAATCTTTGTCTTAATGACAGGTTCCTGGGAATCGTAATGAATATTCCACGCGCACTTCTAGTAACGAACTATCTCATTAGATCGAGATGCAAACGCCTTTTAATTCGGCTTAAGTCGAGTTCTCGCGTGTTATTATACAAACCGCGGAATCCGACGAGACTCGCCAGATGTAATTTTCGGCGTGGATTTTGTTTTCGGGTCCCCGAAGTCATTTCCCGGTCGCTCTGTTTTAAAATGTTATATATCTGCGAGATAGAAATATCAAAGAACGTCTTATGAGTGGCGCGGTAAGAAATGACTTCCATCCGGAATTTTATTTTCCAGCGGCTGAATAAAAAATAACATAAAATCATGCAGGTGTAGCGTCGCTCATATTACTTTCGTAATACACAAAGCAATCTCATGGATTGTGAGCGCCGTCAGATGCGGCGTAAAAAATGTTTGACGTGCCATTTCGTTCGCAGGAAGATGAACAGGCCGCCCGATCTTACCTTGTTGCCAGGTCGCGGTGTACAAAGTTCAGGTTCTCTAGGTAGCGCATTCCTGACGCGATTTGCGCCGCCATGTAGATGAGACAGTTGAAACTGAAACGAAAACCGATATCGGTATTACCACAGGGAAAAGCTGCCGCAGAACTAATTGAAGCTCTAAACTATTCCAACTTCTTCTTCCTGACTTCCAACCGCGACTACTCTCAGTCTCTCAGTTCAAGTTGAGATTGCAAGACTTATTTTTTGAAGCCACATCGATAGTTCGGCTTCGTATCGAGGATTTGATTTTCTAACAAAATTTGAGCATCATTGCAAAGAAACGTCATCATTTGTATGGTAGTTGTACCAATTTTTTGGTACCTGCACCAATTATCGACAGTTTTTTAAGTAACTTTCATCGTAGCCCAAAACACATTATGGAAAAATTTCAGAAGACACAGCAGTGTCACTCTGGCCAATTACAAAAAATCAAAGTACAAAAAATTGCATTTTGTTGTGTCTAATAAAAAGAATATGTCTGAATATTTTTCATGACTGGACCATATATGGTTTCTATATTGTTAACATGAATTTTATGTTAAGACAATTTATTATCTTTTGCAGGTACTCAGTAAGAGATACAACTACTTTGATTTCGTTTGAATATAAATTTTGAAATTGAAATGAAAATTTGATCATGTTGAAATATCCGAATTTCAATGTGTTTCCGGAATTAGAGACTGATGACTAGTAGAAATTGAAAGCTGAATTTTGTTGTATTGGAAAGTTCCGGTCACTTACCTCAGTGTTTTGACCCCGATAGGCATCGAATGGGCATCCTCGGCAGTGATGTGCGTTTTTAGAAATTGGCAGAGATCACCGTGTTCCAAATACTCCATCATTACGCAAAACGGTTCCTCGAAGTAGCAGGCTCCTAGAACCCGCGCGATATTACTATCCTCCAGCGCTGCTAGAATCCGAACGTCCCTTTGAAAGTCCAGCCTATAATATTGGGATTAAAAGTTATGAGAGCAATTCATTTGACTTGCAACTTTTTTTTGTAGATTCTAAAATGATTTTTTTTTTTTTTCTATTTCAAATATTCAGATGTGTGTTGAGATTTGAGATTAAAAAATCTGAGCGAAAAAATGGAGTTAAAAAAAAATAGAAAAAAATAACAAATTTACTAACAGAAAAAGAGTTGTTCTACAAATGTTTGTGAGGTGTATTTTGTTTCTGAGGATAGGACACGCTACACAAGTTAATAAACATTTTCACGTTTTCGCAATTAGACATTCGCACAGAGTTCCACGTTGACGCAATGTAACAATTTCGCTGTAATCAACAGAATACGGAGGCACAGGGTTAACGATTTTTTTGCCCTACCTCAAAGTGAATCTCGGACTTTGTAAATTTCTCTCGGAATCCGCGTAATGAAAAACATTTTGCTCGGTCATTCATTTTGAGACGCAGCGAGAAAAATAATTTAAGGACGTTTATTTAGATAAATAGGATTTTTTTAGATTGAGTAATCGCTGACTTTTATATCAAGTTAACCGCGTGGGTTGAGACCTGTTATCTCAGGTTTGATAATTGGATAGTAAAGTTTGTTTCTTTTAGTTTGTAAGTTGCTTCGTTTTGTTTTTACGAAATGAAAACGGAATTCAATTCTCGTGAGCGCTATCCCAAGGACAACAATTTAGTTTTCATTTCATCGAAACGGAAAATCGAAAGGATGCAAACAAAAATAAATAAATTGTTTTGATTAATCTATAAAACTCAAGTGTTATGATTCAGAAAAATAGACATAGACATTTTCAATGAAGAAAATCTAGATTTATATTATTTGAATGTTACTTCTTGTTTTATATTTTAATCTGATCAATCTATGTCGATCGATAGAAAAATTGAATTCGATTAGATTCTTTGCATAAACTAACCACTTTCAAAACTCGATTTTTGTTTGAATGGAAAAAAAAACTCTTGACCAATAAAATCAGCGATTTCAGATAAGAGCTTGTCGTTGAAATCTTACCTCACGAGCATCGTGTTAATAAAACACGTCTGACTCCATTTGGTAATAAACGACGAATTAAATCCCCGTTAAGTTACAAGCAGAGTGACAAGACTTTATTGGACCATATTTATCTTGATGAGATTATGCTATATATCCGTCTAGTTAAAAGCAGCTTGCTTCAACTATATTTTCAGTTTTAATTCTTTATAATTAAAATTCTTGCGAAAATTGTTTTCACAAACTTGTCAGAAGTTTCACGAATCCTTTCGAACTATTATTCCGACTTCTGAAGTATTATTTCAAAAATATTTACGCAACATTTTTAAGTTAATTATATCCTGTAGTTTTTTAAGATAAAAAAAAACTTTGTGAGATGATAATTGTTTCTATTTCGTTTCATTATTTTTGTTTTATAGAAAAAGTAGATTGTTAAAACAAGATCCGAGGAGTTTGTTTTTTTCGAACAAATAAATTTCTCACAGCATTGGCTGACCGAGAATTTGTAATCGAATTGCACAGAATCTATATAGTTTCGCGTGGAAATCCTGACGTTGGTGTTAACAAAACACTTGCTATATCGATTACCCATGAACCGAGAATCTTGTATACAATTCGCGCACAGCATGACATTGGTCTACGATGAATTTCGTGTTATGTAAAGTGGGCCATTCGGGTACGCCGAAGTCGCGATTCGCATCTAAACTCTACTTCTATTTGTTGTGTTGCAAATTTAATAATCCTATAGTAAATAGAGTATAATCTTACATCGCACCGTTTCGAATTTATCAAACCGTGTGACATCATTTTGAAAATAAACATAAAGTTTACTCGCACCTTCCAAGATATATTTATTTTACTAAAATAAAAAACGGATAAAAACATATTATAAAGCACGTTCAATTTTCTTTTATAAAAAAAAACGAAGTACCTAAAATCATATTTACAAAGTAAACTTTTGACGTAATTTTTCTTTTTGTTAAATTTTCGAAGTTGACCAAAAGCATTTTCTAAGCAGTGTTTGTTTTTCATTTTTCCTTCAAACAATCAAACCGACTTGTTAGCCATGAAAAATATAATTTGAAAATGCTCGACACCGGCGCAAAAATCAGAGCGTAAAATCTTCAGCAAAGTTTGTCTTGGAAAACCGAGTCACGTAGATCAATAGAGTGACAATTATTTTTATCTCACGATATTTGCGATGCCGGGCGTTTAACTCGTTACACAGGGCGCGTTGAATATACCCCGTGCCTGGGAGTTAATAATCATAAAATTCACGCTGCGGCGCGCCCCTCAGCGACAAGATTACGGGTGCCGAATTTGCGCCGGCGTTTAAGTTCAGTGACGCGGATGCCCGGGAGAAATTGATAGCGCGTCTCTCGTCGGCGACTTCCGCGGAGATACGGGGCTGGAATAAAGAAGAAGGAAGGCCCGAGCAATATGGTGCAACAAAGGGGGCTGAAAATCAAGCTTACGAAAGTGTTCGTCCCCTCGTCCCGGGTCACGGCTGGCCCATAAACCATGCTTATCATTTCTGTCTATATATTTTGCGCGCGAGGAAAAATCGCCGGCGGAATTTCGTGCTGCCGACGCGAGTTATACAAATTTCGTTATGTCCCGACTTTATGGAATCGCAACAAAGTTTGCCACTCTCGGCCCGGCGCGTATTTCCCATTTCAATGAACCGACGAAGTCGGCGGACGTTTTTTGCCTCGCAGCGTCGTGATTAAACTATTCATTGGAATTCAAGCTAATTAGACCGACTGGGATACCGGCTCTTTGACAAGTTATACAATTTCAAATCATTTTTAGCTTGTCATTTGCACTGGTGCAAAATTGTTCCGTTGTGTGGCCCAAAGCATCGCTGATCACGCACAGTTAATGAAACAAAACAACAATGACACGCATCCCTCACGGATATACAAATATAAACCAAAACCATATATTTTATTTTATATAACAAAAATAGTTGCGTGACGTGGCTTTGTCCTGATACATTTATTTGAAAATGTAGGTCGCTGTTGACAATATTTATGTAGTGCATGACAAAATGAAAAGAGAAAAAAAAATAATAAATTGCAAATTTCATATTTTTGTCAGAAGAGATTTAAATTCTTATCGATGACTGAGAAGGACTTCGTGATCGGGGAGTGACGACAATGACATTTTTTATGCAGACACTCCCATATTATATGTAAATAGCAAAATTATCTACTTTGGTTCTCAACGAGAATAATCTGATATGTAAAACCAACTAAAATGAACCCCAAGTGAATAATTTCCACTTTAACAGAATGTTATCGATGACAAACCAATTTTTGTCAAACAATGAAGTGATCTCTTTGTTGACACAATTCAATCTTTCATTTTTTTTATTAAAACATCTGTAGAATTTCAAATATAATTAAATATGGTTTATAAATTTCATTTATAAACATGACATTGTTTTAATCGTATACTCTGCGGTTTTTGTAATCTTTTATAAAATAAATATTATTACCTCAATTTTTTGTAAATTGTTTTATATTTACGTTCGTGAGGGATTTACGTTTTCTGGAACTGAGATGTTTTTACAGGCTTGGGAAATGTTTTTTCATCGGCCCCTGGACGCCAAGCAAGATTAATACCGTAAAATTCACTCTTTCTTCTTAGACGGATGAAAATCATTGTTTGCCCGTTTTGAAATTCCCTTGATTTGCTCTCTCTCCTTTATACGTCAAATATCTCCTTTTTACATCATGAATTCACGTTTTCTTGCACTTCAAGTTTTATTTGCACGATAAACTAGGTTGAAGTTCGATAAAAATCTTTGCGAACAAGACTTGATTTGTACGTTGATGTCGTAAAGTAACAACAAAAAAAAAGCAAAAAAAAAAAAAACGACAGCCAGGGGAGGTGATAATTTGTAAAACCAACACCAGACAATGGACTGTTCGTTAGCGTCATAATAATGTATCACGTGCACGAAGCCAATTGGTTCGATACGTACGAGACAGTCGGCTTCGGGGGAAAGAAAGTTTTGTCATCCGCGGGAGATCTGTGCGCGAGGTCGTACTATCGTACGATGTGCAGCATCAAGCTGCATCTCACGGTCATTGTATTCAAATGCGCTCGTTTTAAAGAATCAAACTGGCCTTTTTTGCTGATGTCTATGTCGAGATAGCCGAACGAATAATCGTCCTCGTGATACCGCGACGTCTGCCTCGAAAGCCGGGCCATTCTCGTTCGAATTCACAAAGCCGGCGCACGAAAAAGAAACGAAATGCCATTCCAAATAGTCGCCCCGATAAACTATCTCGCTACTATTTATTTTGACGTATTCGGTGGTCACTTTTGCGCCGGCCACATTTTTCGTTACACCCAACCTGCCGACTTTTCTCAAACCGTATTGTTTCTCTCGGTTTTGCATAAACTTCGGTCTAAACTTGAAAGTCTAAACTTAAAAGTCGAAATTTAAATATGTATCAGATTTTAGAGAGACGTCCCACCAAAATTTGTATAAAGCAGATTATAACGTACCGAACTTTAAATGGTAACAAAAAAATACTGCTTCTTCGTGAGCTATAATAACTTTTTTTTTTTGTAAAAAAAATTTCTTTTCAGCAGGATATATAAAAGTGCTTTTTGTTGCAGCCGTAGACGTATTTTTATTGACAACTGCGACACGTTTCGCAAGATCAATCGAACGCGATAACACCGTCAAATAAATGCAAATACGCTTCCGTGTATGACGTTACTTACTTTTGTTTTTCGCTGGCATCCGGCAGTAAAAATTTGACGGCTACGAGTCTTTTACCGAGAGTGCTCGTCGAGCCGTACTCCGGAATCCCCTCAGCCTCCGCGACGTATACCTGCAAAAGCATAATAAAGTCGTTTAAGAAACGACACTCCAGATGATATTACATTCTTTGCATGCACTATTTTATCATTTAGCATCGCTATGTTCATTAAAATAAATAACAGTAGTGAAATTAACTTCGATGGCTCTATAGAAATTTTTTCACTCCTACATAATAAAAAAAAAAGCTGACAGACAAAAATCCAAAACAAACATTGACGAAAAACCGTGAACAAACATAAACATAAAAAAAAATGAAAACAAATAGATAAAATAGTCATGTAATAAATAACGAAAAGAATTGCAGTAATAAATTTAAACGTATGCAAACAAGAGTAATCATTTGACATGAATTTGACAGAGAATTTTGCAGTAACTCATGAACCGAGCACACCTACAAGGAGTAGAAGTTGAGGCATAAATTAAGACGAATAATTAGCATTGGTCTACGCGAACAGACTGGGCGGAGCCCAACGGGAACTCTCGGTTTATTTGCAAAACTATCGAATTGATCGGGGCGCGAGAAAGCTTTAATAAGTGAGTTATACGTCTGAAAGTATTTATCAGTACCGATCCAAACGAGCCCTCGGCGATTTTGGAGAGCATGCGAAGGCGATGTCGTGGGAAGAGCGGCACGCTCGTCTGTTCCAGGCGTTTCTTCAGGGCTGAAAGCACCTCCTGTTGCGTCGGCGACTGTAACACACAAGAGCACATGAGTTGGTCTCGTGCAGGTTTCCACACGATAATGCACGATCGAGCGGCACGCTAGCGCCAACTTATAAAGCACACTGCGGGTTCGAGGATGTATATACGATCGACGTCATCGGCATGAGTTATGTCCTGTTGGGCCCCCGATTGAGTCGTATAATATCGCCCGAGATATTAGCTCCGGGACTCGCAAAATTATCCAGGCGCGACTCTCGCTATGAAATAATTAATAACGGAAACGAGTCTGCGAATCATTTAGATGTTACTGGATAGAGGCCGAGGCCGATGCGTCAGGTTGCTTTAAGCGGGGCGCGCGGTTAAAGAATTTTGACAGCTCGAGATAAGCCGTTGCGATAGCGTTTTATTAGTCGCGCCCGGTTTCGTCTGCGATAATATGATAACTGGTTGCACGTGTTAATAAGTAATACGCCGCTAAACGACGTGGCTCGGACGCAACAAAAAATTCGCCGCGGATTGATTGAGCGTCGTGGCTTTCGACTTTTTTATTTCCTCATTTTCTTTCGTCCCAACTCAACTTGGCTGAAATTAAATTATCTCCCATCGATAATTGAAAAATTAGATTTATAAATAGGAGTCGTCGATTTATCACCGCGCGCATACACTTTCTAGTAATATAAATCGTGTGTTTGATAACGGGGCGTAACTGGCATTTTTTTATTACTCCTCGACGTTTGAGAAAATTTATCATAAGATTGACAAACAAAAAAAAAAATTGAATGGAAAAAAAATTAAATGAATGAATAACATTGTCGTGAAATTGATTTGCAGGCGATGATTCAAAGGCTCATTACTGATCGCTATCTGAGATTCATCGACACAGCTCTCAACTGAAGGAATATCATGTTTCTTATGGTAATCCTCTCTTTTGACATTTATGAACAATTCGCGTAATACAATTGCGCTTGTTAAGATCGGAAACCTGATAAATGTTTTGATACGTTATTATTATCTTTTGGTAAAAAGAATTGAGATGAAAGTTTTTCAATAGCCATTCATCTTATGAGAAGATTAGTGTCAGCACACTCTTCCCGACCCCGCGGATTTTTGTTCGAGCAAATCTGGCACTGTAAATTCGAGTATATAGACATATATAGATTACAAAGTGGTGCTTTCAATTGGATTCAGCCAAGCCGAGCCAAGATAAAACTTGATTCAATTTGAATATTGAATTTTGCACTTTGGCTTACGGGCTAAGGACGTAGTGTCTTCACGTTATCCCAATTTGAGCATTTCGATCAAGATTTCATAAAATGAACAAAATTTCGTATTTGCTGAGAACACGACAAATCTGATTGCTCTGCCAAAGTCCGATATTTAAGTTTCGGATAGCCGTGGTTTGCATGATTTAATCAATTTCCAAGCCCGGAAAACAAAGTAACAAAGTAGCTTTCGTGACATTTTGAAAGTCGCTAAAATACGAATGAAAGGAAGAAACAAAAAAGAAGTAACTACCCGAAGAAAGAAAAAGCGCACACAAACGATAACGAAGTTTCTACTTGTTCCTCTAGGGAGGCAAGGTCGTCATTCCGTCATATCTCCCGGGCTCAAAACAAATTCTGATCGAATAAAGTTGCGGACAAAAAAGTTTTGCGTGTTTGCTGTGGCAAACCATGAAATAATGATATCTCAATGGGATTTAATTGAATCTGCAAAATCGATCGGCGGTATAAAAGAGCCGGGGTGTGTATGGAATGAAAAAAAAAAAATTTTTTTTTTTTCTACCCGGGCTATATATTTTTTTATTCGTGGCGCGGATGATCTCTTTGATTGACGCGCGGACTGGCGAAAACATCAAGGCCAGATCTGGCATGAGACAGTGGAGACCGGGCGTGTTTTGACTGTTCGGAGTGGAGTTGTCGTGCGTCAATCACGTTCAGTCGTAGCAGTAATTGACGCCGACGAGTAATTTTGCATATATGCCGCAGAGAGAGCGGCTTATCGAGCAGAGGGGAATTCGTTTGTCAGGTCGGACGGCATAATCGACACAGTGTACACAATTGATTGTCTGGGGATCGTTAATAATTGTCGCGGAGGCGAAACTTTTTAGCGCCGCTGGCATTCCGCGCGCGCCGCTGCGGCTCGCCCAAACGCGATTACCAGCCGCAGAATCAGTGCGCATTAGGGTGACGCGAACCGCGTAATAATGACGCATTCCGGGGTAGACCATTTCCGACGACCCGAATAGGCCTCCGAACCCGGCTATTGTTTTCCTGTTTAGTGGCCCGGAAGATAATCACGCGTGGCCCGCAGATTTATTCAAAGGGTCGGCGCGTTGGAGACGAAAATTCGGCTTTCGAAATTCACCGCACTCAACTTGTTGAAAGTCCGAGTTTTGTCCTCGCTGATCAAAATGTATTAGGTCGCTGACTAAAGCGTCATTGTTTTGGAAATGTTATGCTGAATAATACCGCCAGTTCTCTCGCGAAAAGCGCGCGCCGGTTATAAAGCTCTGTCGGAGTGAGAAATATTAAGTTATATAGTGGCCATGAATCACTGTATGCAAAAGTTATGTGAATGGAAAATAGAAATAAAATGCGGACATCCCAACTGGAATTCAATGAAAAAAAAAGAAACATGTTTTTTGAGATGAAAAATATCGATGGAATCAAAAAATGGAACCGGCAGAGGCAGGGGGAAAAAAGAAAATATGGCATGCCAAAATTGATATCCAGGAAATGAAAGAGAAGACGGGAAAAAGTAAATGGAATTAAAAAGAACGAGGCAAAAGAAAACAATTGACGCAATTTTTTGGGGAGTTTTTTTCCGTTTGTCGGGAAAGAGATTTTTCGCAGTTTTCAGAGGTGAAATATATATAGTTTTGTTATAATTTCCGGGTCGCGTGATTGAATGGAGATGAAAAATGGAAATTATAATGCGTTTGTTGGTGCATACATTTGTACAATATTTAGAACATCCATGATACGAAAGCTGCGAACCGAAGTGGCTAGGGATGGTATATTTTACATCGGCAGCTGTACATATTTTCTTTTCCCTGTTTTCGTTCCACGTTTTTTTTTTCCAATATCGATTCGCATACGGCTATTCGTGCGCCGCCTACGGAACAGCGCATAGCAGGCCCACGGGACATACATTTGCTTCAAATGGACTGCGTTCGTTCAGCTATATTGATTTAAATTATTAATTGGAATTTTTATCCCCTGTCCGATTCCAAATGTGCCATTTTTCTCTCAAATATTAACGGAGTCTCTGTTTTATTATATCTCCATTTCCTTCGCTTGACTCTTATCCTGATTACACTTTTGCAATGAATTTTTGGGCGAGCACAATGTACATTTTTATAGCGATCGTAAAAAAAATTTCGCATTCTATTTTGCTCGTCAATTTTTTCAAATTACCAAATAAAAGTTGAAAGCCAAAAATAAAGTCAACAAAAAACAGCCTGTTAAAATATTGAACTAAAACATGTTTTTTTTTCCTCCTGCGCCGACATATTCCGCAATGAAACATTCGTGTTCGATTTGAAGCTTTTTTCGGGAGAGATATTTTACGGTCAGCCGGATTCAATAAATATCTGTTACGTGAAATCGTAAACAAGTGTGCCGCTCGAATGTCAGTGCTTTTTGCGAGTTGCAAAAAAGTATACGAAGCTACTCGCAGTGGTACAAATAAAAAAGGAGAGTTAAAGTTGGTGTGTTTAGTAAGAAATTCACCTTTTTGTCGTCTGGCTTGTTGCCACGTGACAGGACCTTGGAAAAAATGGTGTCCTGGTCACTGCCAGCGCTGGATACGGCACGCCCGCTGTTGGTACCGTCCGAGTTGAGCAGAGGTACCGTGCCGAGTTCCGGTACCGCATAATCGTACGACGTGTCAACTGCACCGTTTGCGTACACTGCTATTGGGGATGACAAAGTAAAAGGGGTTTGTATTGATTGTGGTCGAACGCATTCGTTGCATTGAACATATAATTTCACAAATGTTACAAAGTCAAATTAAACCAAATTGAATTTAACTCTGAGAAAGTGTAGTGAATTCAATGTATTGAGTCAAACTCAATCCATACAAAATTGAATCAAATTTGACATACAATTTTTGCATTTGATTCTTTGTTTGAAAGTTAAACTCTAAATAGATTGCATAGTTGAAATAAAACAATAAAAACTTGTTGATAAATTGAAAACGCGCGAGTTTTAGAGTACCGCTTGTAATTTCACCAAGTTTATTGATTGACCAATTTAAGCGCAGCATTGGCGCTGATTCAAAACGAAAATTTGGTTATAATGAAATGTTCGACACAGATTCGAGTAGATCTGATTATCAAGTGACTCGAAGCACATAGACAGTTGGAGCCAGTTTTTTTCGTTCCATCTAAATACCTAAATGATTGACGTTGGAATTTTTGTTGTTGAGCATCATGTCCTGCATTTCCATAACGACCGTACTGTAGCTATAATAGGGAGCGAACTTGAGAGCCTGATAGGGTTCCTGGTAGTCGTCCAATTTACCGATGTCCAGTGTTCTGTTGCCCAAATCTCGAGGTAAGGTCGGCAACGAAGCGCCAGCATACCTGCCAGAACAGTTCACCAATAAGTTTCTCTGCTTGTGATGAAATTAAAAAGTATACCGTCTCTGAGACAGTCGATATTGCCTCGGGACATATCTTTTTTTTTTATTCGACAATATTGGTCGTTCGACCTCTGACCGGCCAAGGGAAAGAAACTGTCGTTCCCTTTGTGCGCGACTTTTGATAAATTTTTCTCTTTCTGAACTTCATTCAACGGAAGATATTGTTTAAGAATAGTAAAAAAAAAAATTACAACGTTGAAACAACTGACAGACTCTCAGATGGCATAACTAAAAAATTCATTTTGTACTATCTTGTAAGATCTTTAATGCTTTTTTTATTATAAAATAAATTGAACAAAAATTGAATTAAAATTAAGACAATTTATAAAATAAAATATAAAAAATAAGATTTCAAAAAATGTTTATATAAATATATAATAATAATAATCTTTTGTTACTATATCTTTCTTTTCTTACTTCACTTTTGTAAATTGCCAATGTATATACTATCGATTATGTAAATTAAAATGTATTATGTATACTATATAGGAGAAACAGTTATACTGCTGCCTATTAATATTAATAAAAGAAATAAATAAATAAAATATAAATTATATAAATATATAAAAATACACGTTTATTTTAAAAGATTTTGTTGATTATATATTTTTTATTGGAACGTGATTTCGTACCTGTCATCGTCGTCTAAGGTATATGCCATGAGGGCAGCACCTTTTTCTACTGTGGCACACGTAGAACCCAGATGAGAAGGAGTTTTGCCAGTCAAGGGACTGGCAAAACACTTTCGCTGTCTGTGACGTGATACTATCAAAAATATTGCAACGGCCAGCAAAAGGATCACGGCGGTCAGCACCCCAATCATAACTGCCATGTATGTTGGATCGTCGTGCTTCGCAGTTGATACCGGAAGTTCGCCCCCGGTCGAGCCGTTTCTCTCGATGAAAACGTCACTCTGCTCAGGAATCTCGGTGGTCGACGGCCCCTCGGTGGTGAAGTTGCCATGTGCGACATCTGAAAGCAGCCGTGCAAGCGATCCGTTTAATTATAACATGTTTCTGTTCGGTTTATCAAATTTCTCGACGAAAATTTCGTTGCCGGAAGTTTTGATCCAAAGAATAAATATCGGGAGGATAAAAAAGTTTGAGTAATAAACTCTTGGGCAACAAAACTTTTTAATTAATTTTGTCTCAGAGTTTCGGAAATGTGATACACTTTCGATATGATTGAAGTGTCTGATGGTAATTTGAATTGGCTGAGTATTAAATCAAAATTGAATTGCAATTTCTCGTCTTAGTTTTTTCGTTACAGTTTAATAAGTTGATGAATTCGAGAAACTGGTCGAGTGGTCGGAAATATGCATTGGATTCGATCGTTGTCTAAAGAGAAATATTGAATGGTCTCAGTAGGATTGAACAATATAAATATTTCCGACGAAATGATGCGCCTTCTCTGATAGACGTTCGTTTTAAGTTTTATTGCTAGGGTGCTTTGTTTGAGTACTAGATGATATTGAGATAAATGCGGTCATAGTTTGCACTGAGAGAAAGAGAGCGAGATAGTGAGGGAGAAACGAGTTGCGATTCGTTTTCTCGAAAGCATCTGGCTCGGATTAATTAGAAGATACTTTTAGATTTAACAAGCAGTATTTCTCTTGGCGAGCGCATTATTATAGAAATATTTGCAATAATTGTGATACTCCAGGATGGATTATAATTTGCGCGCAAAAGAGCGATGCTTGTGAAGGAGTAACAATTGTTTTCGAGCATTGTGAGGAAGACTTGATTAATCATCCGTTTCCCTGGGAAAAAAATCCAGATTGAAAAAACAAAATGAAACATATAGATCGCTCTCAAATATTCAAGTAGAAAAAAAAATAAAAATATATTTCAACCCGTATCAAATATTTCAATTAATAAAAAAACTAGAATAAAAATACAGTTCGTCAAAAACATATTTCACATCGTCGGTTATATTTGTTTATACATGCAAACATATTTTCACCAATAAATTTGATCGGAGGGAACGTGAAAACAAAATGAAAAAAAAAAAAAAAAAAAACAAAAAAAAAATTTCCAAACAATTTTGTCGGATCATCGTCAGACGTCATTTCGGTTGATTTTGCAAAACAACCTTTTTGCGCGTCGCACGATGCTAATCTCTGAAAATAGCTACTCTGGAAAGAATGACAAGGTGCTGTTCTCGATCGAGCGATTTGAAATAAAAGAGCCGCGAAAAGCCTGAGCGCCTAGAAGTGACAAGGCTCGGCAACTGTTTTTAAGCTTTATCGTCGAACAGGCACGTAAGGAGACATCGCGTCGTTGGCTTTTCAGCGTTTACTTGACGCGACAAAAAGGTTGAGGCGACGAAGATGAAGCGGGAAAGTTGGACCGAGGTGTGTTCTCGCAGACAAATACGACTGTTGAGATAACGGAGCGGGGGAGAGGAGTTAAGAAAACAGAGAGACAACAGAGAGACAAACAGGGAGAAAAAAAAGTCGAAACAAAGTTTGAGAACGTATACGCGCGTCATTTATATAGCTTTTCATCGGGACACGCGCGAGTCTCGAGGAGAGAGCGACTACATGTAGACGATGCGCAGACAACGCGGGTATGCAGGCTGAATTCCCGACCGGATTATCCCGAGGAAACAAAGCTGTCGTCGTGTTTGATATCGGCTTTTACGTGCCGGGCTGCGCTCTGCCTCGGCTGTATGAAATCTGATATTAAACATTCTTTGCACGCCGGGTAAACTGAAAGGGGTCCGCCGCCTCTCCAGGACGACGCGGGCGGTTTACGTTGTGGGTGTCAGGTGTTATGGCGAAGCCTTTACGTCAGACGAAACGCCAGATTCCTCTCGTTTTCCCTTTTTCACCTCGCAATAACAATCTCCCCATTCTTATTTTGCGCTAATTAATAATAAACAATAATTGCGCCCTGGTTGTACTGACTTTTAATATCCCCTGCAGATGCTATTAAGCTCTTTGATTATACTCGAGGAATGTGTGTCAAAGCTTCCAGTTCAGGGTTTGTGTGTTTTTTAGAGCGCTCCACGAGACGAGATTAGAAGGGTGAAAATTCAATTTCGGGATTACAGTGCGAAGGTAAATATATCAAGCTTCGAATAATGGTGAAAATGACGTTACCACGCTTTTTCTTTCTACGATGTAAGTTTTTGCTTGTTTATTTACTTTCGATTTTGGTGATGCTTTTTTAATTTGATTTCAAGGTCAATTAACTTGTCTGCTTGAATATTGCAAGTATCAATGATTGCAGTTAAGTGGGTAATAAAGTGCAAAAGATATGACAGGTTTAAATGATCGTACGGACCAATTTAGAAACGAGTGTCATAAATAATTGACTAGATTTGGCCTGACCCGGGTTCAACCAATCGGAACCGGGAGGAATTTGATCTGCTGAAGTGCCTTCTCGAAAACAGTAAAAAGAATTCGATTTTTTTTTTGGCCATCAAAGTTCTCTTTTTTGTCACCTTTATCATTTTTACGTTTTTTTATGTCAATCAATGTTGACTCTTTTTTAACTTTGACCCAAGTTTCGTGTGCTCAATAAGAAACTGACAATATCATTAGAGACTCACATGAGAAGTTTCTTATAGTGGGTGTATAATCAGGCAAGTGCTTCATTACTTGAGATTTCCAAGGGAATCAAAGACTCTTATAGTTACCTGTGAAGCAGTCAAAGTTAAAATCGAGCCGAAATTTAATGAATACCTAACCAATGACGGAATCTCTGTTAAACTCATTGTTGGTATTCTATGTGTGATACAACTCAGCGTATTCTCAAAGGAAGCTAAATGACATAATACCCTAGGCAGCTGCTTAAGAATTCTATTAGAGTGTTGCATATTAAATCACAAAAGTTAGACGTCACTGCCATTTTTCGTAAAATTGACTGTGAAATGACCTGATAATTTGACTCGCAAGTTCAGTAGTATAAAAAACAAAAAATGAAAACTTTGTCGACAAATTAGTATTCTCGGGCTGTCAAGACCGGAATGTATTCAGAGATTAATTGTCCATTTCAATTTGAGTTTTTAAACATTTGAAAATAAAGGGAGGATAAATAAATAACTTTTTTACGTCTCCGCGGTACAAAGAAAATTTTGCAGTAGCAATTCACAAATTGCCAAGTTTCGTTTATTCTTTTCGCTTTGCATATTTATGTACTCCCTTTTTCGTTTGATCAACTCGCGACTGGCCTTTTGTCTTCATTTCACTCCGTTTACCGCGCACGAGAGTATTTACAGCAGTCTTATGAAAACCACTGTTCACTTGTGCGATGAAAATTCACTGCTAAAAATGCGAGCCTTCTCTTTCATCTCGCAGAAGGAATTCGCAAATGCTATGAATGTGCACATTCAACGTGATTTTTGAGACCCGCGCCGTTCCCATCTTGGAGCTCAGGGTGGCCTTGTTTGCCAACGGTGTGGAATGACACGCCGATGCAGAGAACGAAGATTAGATCAATTAATTGGCGATCTTCAAGAAGATAGTCGATTCTGCACATTCTTGAGATTAGTTTGAACGAGCGACATCTGCTGAAATTACATCGATTTCTTCTTCCCCACCTTATAATCAAGCTGGGAAAGAGAAAATAAAAGATAATAATCAACAGACTCTCAATGCTTGTTAACTTCGGTTCTAATTAAGAGGATGGAAAAATGGTTCTGCAAATTATGTGGCATTTGCCTTTTGAATGTCGGACGACGCAATTTTTTCTGTATGAAAAAATAACAAGGGTCGAGGGCGGAACGATTAGAGGTCCGCTCGCAGATTTCTCGAGGCGTCCGAAATTGCGTCGCGTCGGTTGGCCAACTCAAACATCGTAAACGACAAGTCAAAGAAGTATAAATTATCCCTGCGCTTTTCTTGCGGCTGCCTCGTTTTTATATTTAATATTGCTTCGATACGCGCGTGGCTTTTAATCTTTTGGCCGGCAACTTGTTCGGAACACTGGGTGGTCGTCTCTTTGGGAAATAACAAAATCCCACGACGTCTTTTTTTCACATTGCTGCCAGAGGATGAAAGCACACGAAAAAGGCCGATAAAATGCGCCAACGGAGCGAGGGACAAAAGCAACCCCGCTAATACCTCAAGCAAAAATAATAAACGCGACAAAAGGCGATCGTAACGATTTTCCAATCGAACTCGAACATAGTTTTCGACATTGGAAATTTCGTACTTCTTGTCGCCATAAACATCAATTGTCATCTCCCAAGAACGTAGCAATAGCTATAAAAAAAGAAGAAAAAAAAATCGAAAGCACATACGACAAATGGATATCGAAAACCTATTAGACTCATTGCTGCCACTTCCTTAAATGAAACGAATTCCACGGTGTGTCGTGGTCTAAAACTTTTCATGTTTGTTCAACCGAAACATAAATTTCTTCATTTTTTTTATCCCCTTTTGTGTAAACAACAAAAGTTGCATTTATTTATAACGGTACTATCAAAAGCAAGTTTTTAAGAACACTGAAAAATGGGATTTTCTTTTTGTTTGCCGGCGGTATAAAAATGTTCGTCAAAACAGTTGTAAAGTGATTGCTGAACTCAACAAATGAATTAACAGTTTAATTGAATTGTTTGGGTGGGAGTGTGAATAACGTGCGGTGGAGTGAGGAGAGCGTTTGTTTTCTAATAGAGCGATGTTTTGGTCGCCAGTAATTCACTTTTAATTGGACGATTGTGGCGAGCTGACAAGTGGGCATCGCGACGTATTTTGGGGCCGTTAATTGAGCTCGGACGCTCAATTATACATCAGTCGAGGAAAAGTATTCTCGAAAGACGGGCGCGCGGTACATCGTTACGTCCATATTTACGGGGAGACACGGAGGAATAATTACGAACCAGAGTCTCATAATTTTTCGACGCCGGCACGAGCGAACATAAATTACCGGCGGCGAAACGATGTCGCCGCGCGACAGCGAGGGTCACCCGCTCCGTTAAGGAGCGATCAAGGGAAAAGAAAGAGAGGCAATTTTTGCGCTCGCGCTCTCTTTTTGTTGCGATTTCTTTAACGTCGCTTCGCATTTAACTAGCTCTCCGGCGAAACTGAGCGCAGCTGCTGTTACAGTGTCATGTGCAACTAACGTGGCCCTTGATCTCTGGACAAAGATGTTGGGTAATTGGAATCTTGTTGTTTTGGCTTACATTGCAACGAGTTTCTTTTCGATTGATCGCACATTTTGACAATGCTGCTGTTATACTTGTTCGGCTTAATGCTACCATGTTCAGATTCAACATGCTTTCTGTTACGATTTCAATCATTTTTGTCAATTAACCCTCAATACACTCAATCTGTTTTATTCACTCTGTATATTTTTTCAATAAAATAGAAATTTAGATTTTTTGTAAATAGTTTTTCGTTACGACATTCGTTTTTTCAGCTAGTCCATACTAAAATTTCAGAACATATTTTTTTTAAACCCCTAAGAAATATGATCCAAAGTTGTGTATTTTTATAATAAAACCTTTTTCAGTTACAAAAAATATTCGTATATTGAGGTATATCTAAATTTTGCATCATTTTTCTTATTAAAAAACTAATTTTAAAAAAAGTACTGACTTTTTCTTCATTTTGAGACATTTTTTCTCAGGGATTCTCCAAGTTTTTATAAATTAAAGTGTTTAAAGTTTATCTGGACTTATATACTTTTTTTATTTTCTTTTTATATCGAAAAATAATGTCGCCAACATTTTTGTCTCAGATTATAAGATTTAATACTTTTCATAAAATTGTTGTAGCAAGTTAATAAAATGATGTAATGAAAAAGAAAAAAAAAGCGGTTTGAATTTATTGGATAGCTGGAGTCAAGCTACCCGCATGCGATAACAATATTTGTGTGTAGGGTCGGGTGAATTAATGATTGAGCAGCGTCCAAATAACTGTCTTGGGCGCGCGTCGCCGAGAGGATCCGTAACAGAGTGTCAGTCGCGCGAGCTTGGCCACACGTAATCGCCTCGACATGTCGCGATGACAGGTCAAATTTTGTTCTACAACATCCGTAGCGGGTGCGTTGCGTTATTTTCCAGTGACAGAAGATGTCGTTCCCATTTTGCGGCGCTCACACGTGCAGCTGCAGCTGACGCTCAACGTCAAATGCAACTAATGCTTTCCTTGATCTCCCTTGGCTTGGTTAGTCTAAGTGTTCTCGTTGCCAATTTTAAGTCCTTTGATTTACCGCTCGAAATGGAAATGTACCGTAAACTTTGTTTGCACCAGAGAACGACCTCCCCTCTCGAAAACTTTGCACGGTAATTTTTTGTTCCCCTTCGCTTTCTGTTTCTTTAACCAGGTGTTTTTCCCGCGTTTATGGGTACCTCTTCTTCACCCCCTCTCTCTCCCTTTTGCAATTTTCAAAGCTTAATCTGAACTCGGGCGGCGGTATGAGAATCCGTGGATTTGCTGTAAGATTGGAAAGTCAAGAACCGGGCAAATTTAAGAACCATGGTTTAGTCCGCGATCGCGTTGTGAAACCAAACTTTTCGCCTTTCATGGTTTTGTACTTACAATTCAAGCGAGCTTCTGCCAATCGAGCCTTTGTTCTCTGATTTCCTATTGAAATTGTCTCGTGGCCTGATTTTTCGATGAAAATGTAAATAATACTTTTTTTTTTCCCCCTCAAAGTATCAAAGTTGAAACTTTTATTGGTAGCAATTGAAACAGATCGTTCTCAAATTTAAATTAAATTGGTACAGAAATATTTAACACGGTATATCAATATGTTTTTATTAGATTTTCCATTTAAAACATATGAAAATAATAACATGAAAGTTTTTATAAAAAAATTGTATTTAAAAATTGCGAGAAAACCGCTTCAACCCGACCGTATTTTTGCATGTTTTTTTCTTCTGTTGATTTTTTTGCAAAATTTTTTTATTGATAACTCTGTCAGAGACTGGTTTTCAGAAAGCAGCGGAACACATTTTTGGACGTACCATTCCATACAATTTGACTGAAAACGTGAAAGGCATTCAAAGTTCGACCTCTGAATAGTTTATTAGTAAAAAAAAAAAAAAAAAAATATAAAAAAAATAAAAAACTGTTGCTTTTGCCGTTATTTTGTTTTATTTTTTTAAAACAACAAATTTTACAGCACAATAATTTAATTGCCAACGGTATGATTTTTTTAAATTTGATGCATTAAACAAATTTCAACTCTTCAAATGAATTTTTAATTCAATGCTCTTTGCGTTCACTTCGTTTAATATATTTTATTTTAATATATTTCATGCTCGGCAACTTAATTTCTTTTTTTTTTTTTTTTCAATCACTCGTATGGCTGATTCGGAAACTGAAAATTCGGTCACTGTATTTATTCCGAATCAAGATAAAGTAAGAGTGAAAAGAGGTTCTTTTCCGGTGCAAAATGAAGTCAACGTAAAAAGAATCGGGCAGCATCGCCATTATTTGCCCATCCGGTTATTAACGAGAGCCTTTAGGCGATCGCATTAAATCGCCTTCAGAAATCTCCTGTAAATCGAGAAGATATTTCTTCCCGACGAGTATTCCTGAATTGATACCGGGTGACTCGGGCAAGTTTACTCGCGGGGCGACCAGGCGGATCCAATTAAATCCTCTCACTGACTCTCTTTCTATCTCTCTCTCTCTCTCTCTCTTCTCGGTCGTGTAAAAGATATGTTCTCGTGGACTTTTCCGCGTCTGATTTGCCCTCGGGTTTTTCATATTATTTTCCAAATACTTTTCGTACCGGCGGAAAAACAATGTGCACTCGAGCCCTGGATGTTTCTTGCAAAGTTATGTCTCGTGATCGAAGAATTTCAGCGACGCGGCAACAAAAAATATGATATACCATCCGAACGCGATACGCTTGTTCCACTCTCTCGTACGAACTTTCAGTGCTTTCGGGGATGAAATTTTTATAAACTATATTGATTTCAAACGGGAGAAACAAAAAGCGATAAAATCATAAAGAATACGATGAGGCATTTCTGCAGTTGAATATCTTATAGCGGAGATTTTTGAAACATTTTTGGCATTTCGACGTTGGCGTTATTATATCAAAACCAAGAAATTGAATCCATCGAAAATCAGTCAAAAGACGTTTGGAATTCATTTCATTCCAGAATTTTTTTTCTTCACATTCTTTTTTTATCGCTACATGCTGGTAGGAGTTTAAAATGAAAGTAAGTGGACTGTTATTGTCAATGTTAAATAAAAGAGGGTAGAGAGAAAAAAATTTAATTAAAAGCACCGTTGGTTAGCATTTATTGTTGGATATCGGATACGAGAGCTGAAAAAGATCTTGTAGTTGAAAATTATCAGTCATGCGCCGACGGATCTGAAGCCGAGAGGGTTCGACGTGAGAATGAACGGACTGGGCAACAGCCCCAGGCGGAGTAAAATGACTGGACTATGGTCATTAGCGACCCACTGTATGCGGGCGCTCGAGTTCCGTTTTCGGTCCGGGCGGATGAACATACACCTTCGTTCCCGTTTTCCAAAGGGAGCTGCACCCTCTTCCGCTGAAAGTGCGCCGCACTAATCGGCCTATTTTCGCAACCCCACGGGCAATTTTTAACGAACGGGATCACATTGAAGATGAATCTCTATAAACATAACTTATGCTATTCAATTTCGGTTTTTAAATCCGTTTGATTTTCGCGACGACTTTCAGCGAGTCGGCTATTTTTTATCTGGTCCAATTCCAATGATTAAGAGGCAAATTGTGAAATTGCAATTTGCAATTCGAACTTGAGTCTATGGAATAGAAATGTCATAAATTTCACGAGCCAATTTCTGAAGCACTTCTGATATTTTAATATTTAAAATAACTCAAAACGATATCCTCCGTCTGAAATCAGTTATTCATTTACGCGTCTCATCAGTTGATAAATCATTTCGCTGCAGCTTGAATTTTCATTTCGCTTAGTTCATTCCGTAACGTTGAAATATTACTAGCATTATACCTGTGGACAAAAAATGATAAAAAGGAAGAAAGGTTTGGCACGAGCGAAACAATTTTTTTCGCAAGCCTTTTTACGTCAAATGAAAATTGAATTTATAAGTCGCAGGACAGGGGATCCTGGCGCGAGATGAATAAAAGTCGTCGAGCTTTTATTTTCACGCACCGATTGGAACTCACCCCCACCCCCCCTAAAATTTCCTTCTCTGTCAGTGTCCTATAAATTGTTCGTTGCTTAATTTAAATCTTGCGCTGACAGATTCTCAATAAGCTATATTGTCAATTACTCCGTATCAATTCGGATATCGGATGAAGTTTATTTTTGTGTGATTGACGCATCGCTCCGGGAAAGAAACTTGCGTTGAATTTGAATGAAATGTATAGAGTCGAAGATAGCGGAGAAAACGCGTTTCTTTTGCCGAACCGCAAGATTCCTCGCGTTTCAGATTTGTCATTTTAGATATATATAAAAATGCCTCAACGCAGATGTTTACGTGGAATATACAATATTTCTTAAATTGTAGTCGGTTATCGTGATATCAAATTTCGAGCATTTTTAAACAAAAATCAGCGTTAACTCGACTTTCAGCTCCAGAGGAACATATTGGTTTACTTTCTTAGATGAAATCCGACTAGCGTGTTCGCCGTTCGATAACTTATTCAAAATTGAAATACATTTTAGATTGCAACACCATCCATAATTTGAATTATCACAACTGATTCAGACGTGTATTTTGGATATCATTTTTCGTTATTCAATTCACTTTCAAAATGAATGCGGATTTCCGAGACAGAATATCTGACGAATTACCAGCGAACGCGTAATTGAGAAAACTCACGTTAACAATTTTTGACTACTGACTGTGAAAAAAAAAAAAAAAAAAAAAAATGAATTAGTGCCAATAAATGTTTCAAATTTTTAAATTGACTGAACCTCTGTGCCGTCAAAATGTATTTTATCAAATTTTACGTGACCTGATTTTTAAGCTCTGTGATATTTTAGAAGTTGAAAATATATAAATTTCAATTCATATCGTTTTTCGGGGAAAAGAATTTTGCCAACTTTTGTTAACGAGGGGTATGAGCATAAATTTTTTTGTCGATGTGCCATTTTTTTAAGATATCAAAAAAATATTAAAAAAATTGCTCTCGAGGTACGTATTATTAGCATGAAATTTTTGGGCGTCTCACTTACCTGAATCAAAGGTAACTTCACTTATCATGATCCATCCGGCAGCGAAGTGAAGTCTCAATTTAACAAATTTGCCGACACGATGGTGCAGTTTGATAGTAATATTATGCGGCGTCTGATGGACATTATCCTCCTGGTAATGATTGGTGATCGGTTCGCCACTGTAATATTTGCCACCGATACTGAACAGAATATCAACTTGCGAGAATACCTGTTAACATAAATAAATATTTTATTGTTTTATGAGTCTCGAAAAAAACTGTTCTTATGAAGGCGATAACGAAAGAGATGATTCTTTTCGAAGAATAAAAATAACATATAACAAGCACAAAAAGAATTTTCGAAATCGCTGATTATCATAAAATTTTATCATGAAATTTTATCACAAACTATACTTTTCATATTCGTCGATCAAATTTGGCAAAAACGGGGAGGTTTTAATTAAAAGCAAAGAGATTTCTTGAACGTTTTAACTTTTTCATCCTTTGGAATTACGTGATCTTCGACTTGGCTCCGGACATTGATGGATGCGTTTCGAAGAAAACTCGACGACGGACAGATTTGCAGCAGTCTTCGGGCAGATATGCATCCAAGCATTTCCCGATTAAGCCGGGCAATTCCCGTGGACATTACGTGAAATTTAAACTGGTATCTTCGATTCCATAGGGCGTTAACTTTCATCGATGAATCAGTCACTGGAGCATCTCGAGAACCAACGGAAAAAGGAGTTCCTTTCTCTATTTTTATTTCTGCAGCTATATTGCTCTTGACGTGTGTTTTTGAACATTAATTTTGTTATCGTTGAAAAATCCGTATCAAAGTTTTTTTTATTAAAAATCAATTTTTAATTTTTCACCGTGAACAATTTTCAACCAACTCAATTCCAGTTTAACTAGCGTTTGCATGAAAAAGATTTATTGAAGTTGTTTAAGAGTGAATTTATATTTAAATCCGCGAGTGCGTTCAATAATTTGGGTTTCCTTAAATATAAGTGAGTTATACCGAAGGGCTTTGAAATAAGAAATAACGTTGGTAATAACAGTAACGGGGTAGAAAGATGTGTTGAGTGAAATCACGTAATATGATAATCAGACGTCAGCCTTTGACTCGTTTATATTGTATGGATGTATAATTAAGTTTGTATATTTATTCCAACGAGGAAATATAAATGTCACGCGACGCGCTCCAAATATATCTGTCTTGCGTGATTTGCATTGCAATGTATCACGCTACGCAAAGCTAAATGACTTTTAACTTTTCTCTTTTCCAGAAATATTCATTTTTAGTTCATCAGTTGTACGGCGTAACGTGACAAACCCTTAAATGAGATTTAACCTGGTGGAAAAAATGACACTAATCAATCATATTATGCATCATCCTCGCAAAGTTCTTTCAAACAATAAAATATTTGTTTCGAACGTCTCATCCTCTTTTTAATACGTTCGAATAAAGTAGTTTCATTTTGTATAAATATTATTAAAAGCACAAACAAAAAAACAGGATGGCTAAATTGGAAACAAAGTTCTTAAAAGTATAAACGTGAGCGAAATTCATTTTTTATCCTGCGCCGCAGGGTTGTAAAACTTTTACGATTTAATTTCATAAAAGATATATACTTCATGTTGATCACATATTTTCGCATCAAGTTGTAATTGCTTTTGTACGTCGTGCGATTGATCTTTATACGTAGCAGGTATATAAAAAGAGGGAAGAAGAAAAGATGGATTATTCAGGTAGAGATCATTGATTTTCCAAAGGCTGAATATGTTCGTCGACCCGATAGGAAAAATTATTTTTACGGCCACTTTACGGAACTGCCAATGATTTGCGGCGAATAACTATCAATTTGATCAAGCGTAGAAAATGAAACGACGAGGCTTTCATTTTTGGCCCAAAACTTTTTTTTTTCGACGCGTAACCTCTTTGATACGTGACGTTGATGTTGTCTAGTTTGCAAAAAAGGAAGCACGGGAAAAATGAAATAAAACGGCACGGGGAATAAGCGAAAAAATATATATATAAAATCGCATTCGTAACGACATGCCAATACCTGGCATTCATACAAGAGACATAAGCGGGCGACGGATATGCACAAAATTCGTTTGTACTTGTCCGTGCAGCAACGTAAAATTTTCTCGCGACTGTCGAAAGTCTGGCGCAGAATATTCGATTGAAAATTTTTTTCGCGAACTCACGCAGCTTGCATGCCAGTCAGACTCAGACAGCTGCACTCATTTGCGCGTGCATAAAAAATTGCTTTGGAAATTGCATACTTCATTTTCAACTGCAATTCATAATTTCATCAGTGATTTCTCGTGCCTTTGGTATACACATTTTTGAAATCGTTCTTTTTAACACTCTCTTGCACAATTAAAGACATTTATGCGCTGCCATGAAATGTTTACATCACCCGTGATCAAATTACGCAAAAGGTTCTTTTTTGTTTGATTTTATGTCGAAACGTATGTAGGTTTAAATACACATTTTTTAGCGCCCCCAAAATGAAGGTACGGAATAAAATGAAAATAGTCGTTCTTAGAGCGCGTATCCTCCACTGCGATATATAAAATCGGCGTAAAAATTGGCAAGAGTCTTGTAAAAAAAATGATTCCCATCGAACTGTGCACCGAATAAAAAGTTTACGATAATTTTCGAAGAGACAGCGCAGAAAATTACGTCTGTTCTTTATTGCGGTGTTTGTCATGAAAAAAGTCTATTTTATTATTTGAACAACAAATGAATTTCTCGGGCGGAGAATTCGTCTATTTACGTGTCAGTCATGTATTATACCAACGCCAGACTTTTCATCGCAACTTTCACATTTCGCGCTTCATTTTTCTTCGCCTAACTCTTTCTGATCTCGACTATTTGTTTTGCCATCATTTTTACGCTACTCTAACCACAAATTGAATTCTTTTTCAATTATTTTTGTTTCCCATCGCAGCGATTTATTTCCTTCCCAGTTGGATATAAATTATCTGAGATGTTTTTGCGAGAACAGAGGCTGGATCGACGTACGATTTCGCTGTCATAAGGCTGTCATAAAATCGTGCAGAACACCCTTAGCTGGTTCAATAAACCGAATATAAATCTGAAGCACGATAATCGGAAGGGAGAAAAAGGCAGAAACTAATGGGAACAACATCTGGCTCGGAAAATCTACATTCTCGAAATACATATACTAAAAGCGGAAGTAGTCAAATATTAAGACAGGTCAATATCGAGTGGATAACCCGGCGGACAATAATTCGTGCGCGCATATCAGACTCAGCAAGTGGGATGGAAACTGGCTCGCCAAAACGGCAAAAGCTCGGGTATTAAATCGGCACGAGAACGCGCCCTCGAGAGCGTTTTCCATACACACCGGAGGGTAATCGCACAAATTTATGCATTCGCGCGCGACTCCAGGTTTTGTGTACATCGACTGAGAAAACGCGTGCTGCAACGGCGGCGCAATCTCAAAATGTGTCTTTCTGGGGCTCGGCGCATACGCCAACAGATAGACCGGAGATGAGTTATGGAAAAGTTGCGTCGCCTATCTTGGGAGCAAAACACGCGGAACGAACCCTGTTTAATAAATATCATTGCGATTAAATCTATTGAATCGAAGCGTGTGCCTTTTGTGTTTGCACTCCATTAGGAATTCATTTTGATTACAGCGACCCCTTTTTTATGACGAAATATATATAATTCAGACGATATCAGTTACGGATTTTAGGGTGCCGGGGGGAGGGGGGGGGATTGAACAACAACCGGACGTTATTTTCAGCGATGAAAGCCCCGCAATGAATGGTTTCATCGATCTGAATTGAATTTAAAATAACGCTTTTAATTGTTTATTCAATCTGAAATTTACATAAAAAGAAATACGGAGACGCATAAAAATTAGTCGGATTTTCGTTTGATACTTATATTTTCGTTTGAAATCACAACCATCTGTCCCGGATAAAACGTAATTATGCGCGAGCACCGAATTGCCGCAATTTCGTAATTAGTTTTTGCGAGTTCCCTGAGCGCAGTTATTGATTATGATAATGAGATGATGATGAGTTTTAATTGGACAGTTTTGCACGCAAACGGCTAGATGTGTTACTGTCGAACAAACGGTTACACGCTGTGTTGTGCAAATGTTTTTGAGGCGTCATTCGTGTTTGCGCGAAAATCCATTTCCTTTGCATCCATTGAGAGCATTTTAATTCTGACGTTTATGCATCGCTTCAAGTATCGAGACAAACATTAGAATTCCGTCTGAGTAGTTTGCTCCAGGAAATTGGGTAGGTTATAAAGTGCGCTTCAAACTTTATTAATGTCCAGATTCACTGGCGACTAATATTAAGTTGAAATATGTGTCTTTTGTACGGCTCTAATGACCCGGAATGTTGACACAGGCGCAGACTGGAATAAAAAAACTGGAAGGAACCGGGCGAAGTGGAATCGATTAATTTTTTGTGTTCTCGCGCTGCATGTAAATTGCATTGGGTTTGGGATTTACTGTATGAATTATTCGATTGAAATTATTACATGGAAGAATTGGATTACAACATTATAACTCGTACTTTTGGATGAATCGGACCAATTGAATTTTGCAAACGTTCAAACAGACGAAGAGCAAAAAAAAATTTTTGTCCCCCGATGTCGTTACAGCACAAAACACAGTACCGATTTGTTATGTGCACGCGAATTTGTCTCACAAAATAATTTAACTGATTAAAAATGACGAGCCGAAATAAACGAGTATGATTCCCATGATAACCGGCTTGTTTTTATTGAGTCATTTTAATCAACGTTTCAGCGCGATTGTAAATTAAATGGACAGTTACCTTTTTTTTTTAATTTTTTTTGCCTCGTACCATCAAAAATTTTTTGACGTTTTCGTATTCAAAAGTACCTCGCAGTATCTGCAGTCAACAAACATGATAAAAATTGTCTCGCACCGCATAAATTTGACATAAATTCAATGCCTATCAGATCGGAATTTAAATAAGTCATTTCTGCGAGCAAAATGTTATCGCAAGCATCAAAGTATTTCAGCCAAGTTTTTCACAACTTATGCTCCGCGCGCAGGATACAGGCTCGCAGTTTCGGGGCGTTTATGGATCCGGTTTTTCGCCCGAGCTTCGGGGGGCGTTTTGACGGGCACTGGATGACGCGTATCGCGTCCTATTATCACACCGATGTCGCCATGTTTCATTTGAGTGGTGCTTCCGTCGAAGGGGAAAATGTTATTTGGGTATCAAAGACGCGTCACCGCGGTAAAGCTCCATAAGCTGCGATCGCTGGACCCCATGCGGGCTTTCATTTTATGAGACTCCTGCAACAGGACACGGATAAAATTGCACTTATGACATGGGGCGTTATGATCGACACATTTGGACACTGGCTTTCAATATTACACTCGAAGGCGGGAAGTCATGAAAAGATATACTCAGCGCGTGCCATTTGCTACCAGTTATATCGACGAGTTTTATGATGATTTCATTTTGTGTAATGCGTTTGCTTCTATTGCTGATACGATCGACAATAATTAATGGCCCTGAGGGTTGAGTCGATCAAATTAGATTGCTCCGTAGTTACTAATAAATCAATATTCATTATTTGCAAATCAAAGGTTGCGATTGTTGTTCAAACAAATGATAAATTTGATTGATAAACATAAACAAATATCAAAGTACAATTACCGATGTTTCAAGTTTCTATTCGGTAATTAGTGCTCGAAATTCTTCGACAGATGGGATGTATTTTTTCGAAAAATTGAAAAAAAAAAAAATCAAACCGTAGGGCTCTTTTGTGAAAAATGGGCCGAATAATTAATTGCGTCGACAAAATCCAACCCTGATTGGCACTTTAGATGGAACTTTATTGAATTTCAATCACGCGCTCGCCGCTCGTGTAATTACATTGACACAATTGCGCAGCCGAGACATTAAAACAACAAACAATGCTCGCTATAATGGTATGCCCGTGGATGCAAAACAGTGTCCGAAAGGAAACGACCGCGGAATCGTTCTTGTTTGATTTTTTATGCAGGCTGATCTATTGTTTAACCACATTCAACTGATTGATATGACGTTTGCGTACGTATTAATATAAATGCGCAAGCAAACACTATCAAACGATCGAACAAAGTGGCCTGGTATGCGCCGGGTGTTTAATCAATGATTGCAGGTCAAATGCCATGCGTTAGAAAAATGATCGGCCCGTTTGATTGACAATTTGCCGACACTCGACGCGACGTTTTGAAGCATAACGATTGCATCGAAAATCAAATTATTAAGGAATCGATTTTACGCGACTGAAAAATCAACGAACCCGCGTTGAAAGTTGGCTCGATTGTTCGATAAATGAATTGTTGTCCATTGTTTAGAAACAATGGAACACGAATACGAAGTTTACCGCGCCGAGAAAGCGATTCAATTTTGATTCAAAAACGCGCGCAACGAAACTTTTACGAAACAGCAAGGTTCAAAAAAGAAAGAATCGCAGACCGAGTGGTGTTAATTACCGAGTTGAAAACAATTCATGTTTACGAGGAAAACGCACCGTGTTTACCGTAGGCGAGATTCAATATGGCATTGTCGGGGGATATTTTCGTGCCCAAGATTGCGAAATAACCGTTGAGACAATTAATATTGATGACCCGCAAACAATAACTAGGAATTGATATTTAAATGAGCATCCGATCGATCGACAGTGATTGATAAGACGTGATTTGTTGCGAATCATCGTTTGCACATGATTAAAGTGAATCGCTCCATGATGGCCAACGTGTTCTGAGAAAAAAATTATTGCTGATTAAACGGCGCGGAGAAGCACAATAAAAAAAAAAGGGTGTCTGACGAGCACTTTACTCAGCAACCACCAGTATCATTATTATTTTATCGAAAGGTCGTTTCGCCGATCTGACAACGGTTTCGCGCAGAAAATGATGTCCTAAATTTTTTTGAAATTCGATAAAGTTCATCACAGAAAGTTGAAACTCGAGCTCTTCAAAGCGTGGGCAAATTTAATCGAGACGAGAAGAGTAGATGTGTTTTAAACTTTTTTCACGGTCATACTAGAGTTTCTCTATTTTAGCCAAAATTATGCCAAAATCGTATTCGGTTCAATTAGTAGAGGTAATTGAAGTGCGCACACGATTTGCGAGCGTGCAGCAGTGAGGTCTGTCAAGGCGAACAAAGGTCTCGAATTTCACGGTACCAAGCAACAACCACACAAAATTGATATTATCGGACGTAAATCGAACATTCAAAGAACAAGCAATGTCACGACGGGAATCATCGTCGCATGGCGCTATTTCGTATGTTCGACGTTTGACTGACGCGGAGATAAAGCCCGACCTTGTCGTAATCCGTGCATTTATGTTTTGCCGTCAATATCCGCCAGCGACACACATTTCCATTGGCAGCACATATTGGCAATGCTCGGTATTCGCGTGTAATTGTACCCAGTGCATTGTTCGAGGTCCAGGCCAATTCAAATTTACATAAATCCAAAGCCGAGCCGTCGCATGCGAGCCCGGGCGACGAATTATCGTGCTTATCGGCGATCAGCGATCGGTGCATGGCGCGCCGGAAATTATACAAGTCATATTACCCGACGAAGAATGCATTTCATAATCCAATCTCGCGAATTCATTTCCGCGCGTGGCAACGAAAACAGAAAGTGAGGGGAGTCCGACGTGTATCGTATTTGTTGCTGCTGAAAAGACAATATCATGGACGGCAGGGGCACAAATTATCCTGTAAATTTACACGCTGTACAAATTTATCGGCAGCAATTGTCATAAAGCTTGCGTGCTCGATGTTGTTCGTTGCAATTTAGTATTGTTTTTGTACTAATAAAGCCGGGTTTGTCATAAAAAAAAGAAGAAAAAAAAAAATTCCTCGCTGGGGAAAAATGATGACATTATGGATGAGTTGATGCGATACTTTGAACTGATTTATCGTTCGTGATTTCGATTTTTATTGGCAGCATTATTTGCTTTCATGATGATTTGAATTTCAAATTTGCGGAAGGTTTTGATGTTATGTTTTATTGCAAATCCTGATGTATCGATTGAATACAACGAGCGAATTAACATTCGTCCGTGAAAAATAAATGGACTCGCGATTTATTTTCAACTTACAATGAAAATTATGTAAAAAGGGACACGTTTTTTGTTTTCAATGTTTTGCAATTTAGCATAGTTAATTTATTTCGTTTTTCCATTCAATTTTTGAATTTTTTGTGAATCGGTTAAAAAAGTGTTATTACAACATTACAAAAAAATGTCAAGTACAAAAAATTAATAAGCTTTAAATTTTCTTTTAAATTCAAAAATTACATACAATTGAAAAAAAAAGAATATTTTGAAAAATTTAGAAAGAAACGTTTTTGTCTAAATTCAAAAAATTTCATACAATTGAAAAAGAAGAATATTTTGAAAAATTTGGAGAGAAACATTTGTTTTTGTTTTTTTTTTCAAAACACTATTTTTTTAGTGGATGATTTTTCATTGGATGTTTCGAGCAGTTTATAAAGTTTGTCTGACTGGTAGAGCAACTTTTGCAAGTTGATTTGAAATTTTTTTCAAAATCCTGATAATTCTTTCAATATCAGCGTCAATGTGCACATCGTTTTGCTTGATCTTGTCTGCATGGTTGTGGGGGTTTGCGATGCCGCAACAAGAGTTTCGTGCGAGCTTTTTGATGTCACGGGCAATTTTTCGCACTCGACGTCCGTCGGTCCGTCACATCCGTCTCCGTTTTATTCGTGACATTTAACTTTCAGCGCGGTGGCTGGGCGCTTTTTTTATACGCTTTCGCTTGTTTGTTGTCTTTACCTTTTCCCTGTCGATGTTACTCGTTGTTTGCACGACAGTGCCAGTTCAATATATTCATCGACAAGTGTGGCGATCTATTCGAAAACCAATAACGTTTACAAGAGCATCGAAAACAAAAAGAGAGGCGCGATTAATCTTCCACTTGGTGGCACATATCTACTGTCGGCGTCTTTCGCTTTTGCATTCTCCGCAGAAAACTGCGCGATTCACTTCGAGAGCACGATCCCGAACGATTGATCTATTCAATGCGATTGATTTCACGTTACAGGAAAGGCGACAGTTTTATACCCAAGGGTTTCGCATGTTCCGTCAAGCAATGGTTTAATCAGGATAATCGCCGAGCGAACACAAAAGCGTTGCTTCTTCAAGAAGTCCGATTATCGCGAGAAGAATGGAAAAAAGAAAATAAAACAGATCAGTGGCATTTCTTTCCTTAATTTTTCATCCCAATTATCCGTTTTTCAATCCAATTACATACATACCCAATTGAATATCGACGTCCTTTGCTTTTTCACGGGGCATTAATTAATTTCCAATGAGAATTTCAATTTAAATGAAACTGAATTATCGGATATAAATATAAATATTGAATTAGCGGAAAAGTTTGGCCGTTGATCATTAAATAATTCAAAACCCATTACGGAACCGATAATCTTCATTTTTTCATTTTGTTTTACGTAGTTCGGCATTTATCATGGAGTCGATTTTATTGCCAACGTCTGGATAAAAATTAATCGATAGCGAGTCGCTTTTTTGTTGTTTTTCAATTTCAAGTTCTTCATGCCTCGTATGAATGATATGTCGCATTGTAAAAGATGAATTTAAATATACATAACAATTTACTCGGATTTTGTTGAATTTTCGTTACATTTTTGTGAACAAAAGTTTTGTTGAGTGAGAAGAATTTATTTATGAATTTTGCTTATAATACCCGTAATGGATGTTTTAATATTGCTCTCAACATTTATTTAACAATAGTGAATATCATGTTCGTCGGAACTAAATAATTCATAAAATATTTCTCGAACTGCTATGCATGCACTACATTTAAAAATAACATACAAAATATAATGATTATGTTGCAAGGTACATAACAGTTTCATATTACAACAATGTGTTTTGGAAGATATGTATATATATTTTTTATCAGATCTTTTGAACTCGAATAGATAAACATTATCCATAGAAGAAATTTAATGACGTCAATGATACATAATGTGCGAGTCATTTTTCACTCAATAGAGCAGTTTCGTTTACTGCTGCGAGTGCACGTGAAGTGTCGTTTCGTCATTGAATATTGGAATTCGGCAGGCGCACAGGAGAGGATAAGTCTTCGAGTAGAATATTCAGTCGACTATAAGTATATGGAACATCGTCGAGGGGAAAGTGGTTTGAAAAAGAGGTACCTTCGTCATGACTTTACCGAGTGGGTGAAGCTAAGCCTGTTGATCGCTCGACGACTCGCTGACAGGAGTGGCGTGATTTTTTTTCATTCAATAGAAAAACGACTGAATGAAGGATAGAGACGAGCTGCGATTCAAGATTGAATTCAAATGCAGATTTTTCAACCACGTTACGATAACTATGGATATACCGCTATTTTCCATAAATAATACTTAATTAAATTTCTTCATCGATTTCTGAATCAACAAAATTTATGTTGCTTGCAAAAAGAATTGAAAAGAATGAAAAGATAAAAAAAAGAAGAAAAACACCACCATGAATAGGCCGTTAATTGAAGATTTTTGATGTCATCGAAAGTGGATCGTGACTCACCCGGACGTCCTTGGCGAACTGGTTGTTGCAATAAATATGAACGGCGGAAAATTCTCGAACGTTGTCGAATTCAAACTTGATCTCAACGGGTTGTCCGCCGCGCGATTCGTTCTTCCATCCGACCCAGCCTTGGTTGCGGTCGTTCCCATAGTAGCTCATTTTGAAATTATCGGGCCCCGTCCGGCCGTCCGTCAGCTGGCCCAATCCGCGACGCAACTCGCTGTCCCAGTGCCCGTCGTACGTTGCGTCAAAGAACGTCCAGTCGTTACCAATTTTATCTCCCTGTGGCATTGAATACGACAGTATTCCATCTGCAAATTGAAACATCGATACTTTATATCAATCAACGTTACAAACTTGTGAGATAATTGGTATCAATTAATTCATGCTATCGCATTTCGTGGAAGAACTTTTTTGCCGATTTCAATTATTTTCCATTAATTATCGGTCCGGAATATTGCAAACAAAAAATTCAATTAAATATTCAGTGCTTTTTGTTACTATTAAAAACTATGACGCTTTTTCAAACATTGATCGAATCTCGATAAAATTCAACTTTTTCTCTCGTGTTTTATTCAATCCCTCGCACTAGGTGAGTAATTTTTAACAAGCGGACCAATGGAAAATTAATTATTGAAAATCAGCTGAATATTTTAAGATTCTTACCGGTCCAATAGCAGCCGTAAAGCTCCACGCGCATGCACACCGTGCGCCTGTGAAAGCTGTAAGGTAGGAAACGAATTTTGCTGGCCAATATTGGCGGCTCCAGTTCGTGTTTCGCTTCTAAGTACGTATTTTTGTTTCCCTCAATAACCTGCAAAACAAAGAATGGTAATTAGTTTTAACATCCGGTGTTTTGTCAAATCGTATTGCAAACAAAATATTTCCATCCTCGTGAACATGATTTACTATTTAGTTTCACCAAAACGAGCGTACGAATACCAGAAAATTTAACCGAATTTTTTCATCCATCAAATGTAGTATAAATTGTGATAACAACACGGTTAACAATTTTTATTTTCATGTTTTTATATTTCGTATCTTTTTTGGACATTTTATTTCACCGCTGCAACAAGCAGGATGGAATTACTATACAGGAGAAAAATATTTATATCTCCATCGAAAATGCAATTGAATAACTGAATATAAACTAAACTATTCAGTCATACTTTTTTTGCTGAGGAAAATCGCTCGACGGAAACATGAGATTTGCGCTGTAAAGCATCTAGAAAAGCTCTCAGTTCTAAATTGGATTCGTTAAGATTCAAATGACTCCAGGCGAATAAAGGAAACGCCCGTAAATTGAATGATCAAACAAGCAAGAGCAACAACAAAGTAGCGCGAGGTGGTACGTGTGCGTTCATTTATGAATAAAATAAGTCCGTCTTGACGAGGGGCTGGGACAAGGAGGGTGGCTGCATGACAGCCCCACGAGATCACGCAAAGTGGTGCGACTGCTATTGAAAAGATGGTAACATCAGGGCCTGCGTGTTTGCACTTTTAAGCGACGAATATCCTGCGGCCGTGTACGTGCACGTAACGCGGTTGCGTGATGAAGCGTTTTATGGCGGACACGAAATTCCGTGCACGTCCCTCGTACCGACAACGCCGACACGTTTTCCGCGCCACCCTCGTCAGGTCATCTATATTCTCAGTGTCCACCGCGTTACCTCGCGAAGTGGACTTTTCCTTTTCAGAAGGAGTTGCACCGAAGATAAAACCAGACCGTGGCCTGACAGATAATATTCCCCCGAGCGTTGCCCCGGCGAGCCACAAAAGAACGAGAGCCGACGCGTCGCGTTTACCTGCATTAATGCCACCCAACCTTTTTTCAGCCTTTCGACGGCTAATCGTTCATTTACATTCCCGTTTCATTACGTATTCGTTATGCACAATTGAAGATATCGATCACGATGATGAAAGTTTGTTCCGCTGTTGACTCGGTAATTCATTGCTCTCCTTCATAGAAGAACCCTTCTTTCAATTTAGAACATGAGTCGGAAATGGAAGAAAACCGTTGAATTCATTCATTTTCTCGTTCACTCACGAACAAGAGCCCAGTTTTATACAAAAAATTGATGTATGTCGAAGAGTGAAAACACAAGTCTAGAGCTTTTCTATATAAGATTTATTATTTTTCTGACTATCAAACCTAATAAACCATATGGATAGATCGAGTCTGTCGTTTTTCGATCGCTCTCTTTTTTTTACACAATTCACTGATGAGATAAAGTTTCACATTGTCTCACAAAATAATTAAAATCTCTCTTGTAATGGAGTTTTCATTCAAAAAAGTCAATTCATTTATTCAGTCTACGTTAAAAGTTAAGTGAATAAATTAAGTTGAGTTGAAAAACACACTAGAAAAGTGTGATCAAATGTTATGTCCTCCAGTTAATTTTCTTGCAATTTTTTTTATGTCTTGAAATATTTTCTCGTTTACAAATCTAATAATTTATGATATTGTTTTAAAATTCAAGTTCCCGTATATTATTAGATGTTCATTTTTCACTTCTGATGAGATTTTCATAAAAGACCTTGAATGGCAGTGAGATTGAGCACACGATGTGTTTCGAGAAATTTCATAGCGTAGGTGTGTGTTAAGATCCAATATGTATTTATGTTTTAATTCTCATTTGAATGTTCAGACTTGGTTGTAAATTTTGCTTCAGAGAGTTCTCATTCGATTTCGCTTAATCTCGATGAAATGAGGTTGGAATGTACGTAAGATCACATAACTGTGCCAAGCTGAAAGCTACTTGGAATGATTTCGAATTCAGCAGATTTTGAAACTAATATAATTGCCAAAGCAACTAGAACCGAGCCCCAGCTTCGATTGTTCGAAACAGATTCAACAATTTTATCCCCCCGAAATTCCGGATAATGATTACAGTGACGAGCAACATTTTCTCATAACTCACTCCTCTGTTCGGGGTATATACACGGAACGTTGAACTTGAATTTAAGAAGCGGAAATTTCGGCAATGTAGCGATAAATATTCGCAGCACGACTGAGTGATATGCGATTTTCAAGTGCCTGTAACTCAACCTCGGATCCCTTTTTTGCTTATCACGAAAGAGCACTAACTGCAGATTTATAGCTCCGTCGAATACATTTAGGCGCCGGCAGTTTTCTTATACTTAGCAGGCGCCGCATCATCGCGCGTCAATTTTTGATATACTTCCGAGTCGTAATTTGCTTTATCGCAATTTGCAACGCACACGTTGCCATATCACACGGACTCGCCAAATGAAATACACTGATCGATAAACGGCGCCATCCACGCCAGAGGGTGGGGGTTGCGTGCGATTTCTCAAATGTTTCGCACGCACGTCATCTTGTTCGTGTCTCATCCCTTCTAATTACTGCATTTTCACGAGGGTTTTGTATCAAAAGTTGACACGGGGGATCAAGATCGACCGAACCTGCTATGATACGACAATTGCAATTAATGAGAGGCTGCGAATCCGCTCCCTTTTGACACGTTGTTGCCGGTCCCTTTTGCTTTGACAAGGTACATGACAAATGAAATTGTTTCGAATTTCATTAAAACAACGAGAGGATACCAACAATTTTTTGGCAATCTTTTTTGTTTGTGTTTTAGCTTGATTGATAAATTTAATTTACGTTTTTGCGGTTGAATATTGTAAGGTGATTATATGTTTGAGGTAAGCTATAGTCATCCTGAGAGCGCAATTTTGAAACAACAGTTATCGCTATTAATTCGACCCCTCTGGTGTTGTGAAAAATGGTGTTTACAGGGTGCAAGGTGGTTAAATTTCGGAACACGAAAATAGCTTCGAATTTGGCAAGTCAGTGCCAGGGTCGAAAAATGTCTGCCATCGCCAACGTGACTGAACAGTTTCCTCCGTAATTGGTGCACGTGCTCGACACTTCCGGTTGCTCGGAGCTAAGCACGTAGCCTCAACTGTATATCTACGCGCGCCAGAGGAATCCATACGCGATATAAAGCGACCGATGCTAAAATCGTCCACGGCGAAATGAAACTGAATGTTTCAAACACGAGCAAACTTGTTTCAAGACGACGAGTTTAAAAAGTTCGTGACGCCGGGAGAAAATTAGTCCATTTCTGTATCCGTCGAAATTTTTTTAATTAGCTCTGATGTTCCGAGGGGAAAAATTGTACCTGACCGAAAAAAAAGAGAGCTCGTTTCAACAAAAGTTTTTGAAACAAACCCACGTGCAAAAACCCCTTTTATTACATTGCTTTTGAAATATTGTTTCGGACACGTCTGTTAGTTTCAGCAGATAAAACTTGCGTCGCTTCAAAGTCGCTAACGTAGATTAAAAGTCAATATTTGAGTATGCCAGGCAACTCTCGACATTTCATTCGAATTAAAATTTATGTTTACGAAACTTAATGAATGATATTATATTTGTTTTGCATTCGTTATGAGCATCGCGCACAAAAAAAAATCAACAAAATAAAATGTTGCTATCGGGCAAAGTTTCGCTCGTCAACGAAATTACCCCGGTCGCGGACGTATGAATGTTTTATTTTCAATTAAAATGTCACCCCGGACGCAGCGATCAAGTCACAAATATAGATCAAAAACGTTCGAACACAATGTTACACCTATAAGAGAGCGCGCGCAGTTTTCGTGCGAAGTCGTTTGCGTTTGTTTTACGTTTGCACGTCGTTTCCGGTTGCTTTTTGCAGTACAGACATATCAAATGTCGAAGTTGCTTCTGAGAAACGTTGCATTTAATCTAAGACGTCGATGGAGCGAAGAGTACTAGGCGGCTCGTGTCCCTCGGCATCGGCTAATGAGAGGCACGCTCCGACCGAGCAGTTTCCTTTTCGCCTTTTGCGTACGACTATTTATTATTTAAGGCGCACCGAAAAAGCTCCTCCGACGCCTGGCCTTAATTGCTAGCAGGCGGTCTCTTTTGAGGTGTGTTTTGAACGTGTGTCGCACCGTCTCCGCTTCCTTCGCTTCATAACCTCGTGGCCGCAATTATCATCGTGATTATGCACAGCGTTTACATGATTAATAATTATGACCCTTCGTGACGGGCAATGACGATTCCAGGCATCAAGTCAAATTTCATGTCTGTGCCAAGAAAGAAGATAAATTTGAAAATGCAATTAAGAGACGTCGGGATGAGAGTTGCTTTATTATACAATCAAATTATGCAATTAAGGTAAAATTAAAGAAATTAAAGTGCCGCAAAAAAAGAATTCGGTATTAAGAGATAAAAATATAATTTAGTGTCAATTCGTTACAGAAGGATTAAATTTTTCTTGTTACATGGAAACAAGCTGAGTTTGAGAGATAGGCGATCTTTATAGGGAAGCAAAATGTCTGAGTTTAACATATAGAGTAAAAAAGATGTTGTCAGATGGGGAAAAAAGATCTTTTAGTATTAACGAGCAATAAATTGTCATGCGAGATCGAGTGCCGGTCGAGGGAAGGAAATTTCTCGACGAAAGATGGGTAAAGTGGGTCGAGTAAAGTGTCGTCCATAATGGGTCAAATAGGTCCTATAAGCATCAGCTGGAGATAATAGCGCGTTTACGAGCAACTCATTCCGAGCAGCGTCGTTCCCCGGGTGATGCCGACGAGTTCCTGAAAACTAATTAATCCAGGCCCTCAATCAACGATTTATACGAGAACGGATAAAGTGGGTCGAAAATATGATAGCTCCACAGCAACATCCTGCGGCTATCAAATTTTATCCAGCGACTTTTATTAAACGAAAATTTTCGCTCAATTCCAACGTACAACATTCACAAAACCACATTTCAAATGGTAACTTCTTATTTTTGATCACAAAGGATTTTGCCATTTCCATTGTTTAGGACAGATTTTCAAGAATTTGCACCAAGTCGGATTGCGGTCTGGCCGCGAGGTCGTTGGCCAAATTTTTGTTTTTTGTACGAAAAAGCGACGAGCTTTGGAGTTTCAAGCCGGTCCTCTGTTGGGAATAGTGCAAAACAAAAGATTCCTCTGCGGCGTCCTAGAAATTAGCCTCTGCGAATTCGCGATAAGCGGATTACGTCTAAGTAGATAATCCGTCTTCGATTCTTTGCCGCAACCGCTTTGAACTCTCTTTGCGGCCGCTCAGAGATTCGCCAAAGTTAAGGGAGACAGAGCAGACGCGCCGAACGAAGATGGACAGGGGGAAATGATGCGCGCACCAAAGTAAACACAAATGCTGCGAGATGATGGATACAGATCTCGTGCACTTAGGTATTGCAGGGTAATTGCAGGCGATGATTCGTCCGGGCTATTTTTGCTACGCAGAAAACAAGACGCACGTTTGATTGCTCAAAATTGAGACGTGCAGTGGATTGAGCCATAAATCACAGTGTCAAGATAAGCCCAAATGTGCGCGTATCAGTACGAACGGATGATGACCGGAGCCTTTCTGGCGCGGATGCATCAGTGGTATCGGTTTTTGCGGACGTACTGATCTTTCCTTTTAGTGATGAGATGGTCGTGAACTCCGTCCGGATGGTTTTGAAATGACATGTCAATTGGAAAAAAATATTCTTTAAATATTATTCTAAAGAGAGGTATTAGCTTGTCCTGATGAGATTCAAAGTAAAAATTCCAATATTTACGACTTGATATTTAAAATTTTGAATTCCCAATTTCTCGTTACAATATTCTGATACCTTTTGAATGATTTTCTTGCGAAATAAAAATTATAACTGAAAATAATTGCGTCGAATGAAACATCGTACAAGGGTGTAGTACAAAGTCCAGGCTTTATCAGAATTTTTTTCTTCTGTAATTTGATCGGACGAACGCAGTAACATCGAGAATGCAAAGAATAAAATTTAATGAAATGAAGAGGGGGAGAGGGGGCAACGGCTCGATAAACGTAAAATAATTTAGTTGAATGAAAAGCAGAACGAAGTGAGGGGTGCTACAACGTTTATAATTTTATGAAGTTTGACATTCATGATTTTTCATCAGAACGTTTGATTTTGTTTCAATTAAGTTGAAGAAATGAATAACTCAGTATCTAGTTGGAATTGCGATTTTTCCGCGCTTGCAAGGAGGTATCTGTATCCTTAGTTCCTTTGACAGCATTGAAAGCATTTCATTTTATTGAATCTTTTGCTATTTTCTGCCTTACCTCTTCATTTTTGAAGTCTCTGTAGCGAACCCATTTGCCGAGCCGAGGTCTCCAGTACTCCAATAAATATGCTTCAGCATACTCGCGGCCTTTACCATTGCCAAAGCGACCTTGTGTTCCGGTGGCTGTGATCATGTGAACGGAATGAAGATCAATCTCCAGCCATTCGCGAGGATCCGTAGTGACCTGATCCTTTGGGCACCAAGCGCCTGCCAGATTTTCCGTATTCAGCCTGAAAGACATTAATCACTTAGCTTCAAATCATTCCAATAGAATTTAGTTTTTTTCAAAGGAAAAAAAAAAGATTCAAACAAAATTAGTCACATAATTCTTACTTCGTTTATACACTATCAAATCGGAAACAAAAAACATATTGTATTCGACAAACTCATTTTGTTTTTCTCTTGAAATGCGTTTCATAAACTTTTGTACTTGAATAAATTCTACATAAATTTTGTTATGTTAATAAATTGTAGAAAACAAAATAAACTTTCCATTATAATTTGCGATCGTTTTATCCTCGCTTTTGTATTTTCACGGTCCAAAGTAATATTCAGTTCAAACTGAAAGGTAAAAAGAAATAATTGTATTTCTCTTACTTCGAAATTGTATTTGTAAAATAAATTGGTTTCGTTATTCCATTTGTACCGGGAAACAAGAAACAATTGCTGCAATTGGAACAATTAAATAAATTTTTGAATCAACTTGATTACTTTTGCTGGCTGAAGTCAAGTTTGTAGAGTGTAGTGAAATTACTAATGAAATGAAAATGTAAAATTTATTTTAAATGAAAATTGTCAGAATCAGCTTTTGATATGTTTTAATTATACTTTTGAATTGCGAGATGAATTTTGTTTACCATTATTGTTTTATTTGTTACAACTAACAGAGAGAATTTTGCCAATTTGATCTAGCTGATTTTTCACTTTGGAAACTTACTTTTGAAGTATTTATTAAAGTAGCATAGATATGTCCTTACTTTTGAAATCTCATTTTCTAATTAATTTAGAATTATTTTGAAAAGTTTCACGACAAGATTTAAGATTTGACGTTTGGCTCAATGGAGCCAAATTTGATAGACTTTAGACTATTAGGTCACAAGTTCAATTGTTATTAACTAAAAATTTTTTTCATGGTCTGAACTTAATGATGATTAGGAAATAAAGTTTGTTGGTTGGAAATCTGCAAAATGTTTGAAAATATGCTGAACGAATTTTTCAAAATAAAAATTCATGGACAATTTTAACATGCGATGGCAAAGGTTAGATGTTACCTCTATGATGGAGCTTAGACTCAATAGGAGGAGAAAAGAACAGATATAGAAGAAGTAGAGGGGAGTGAACATGAATAAGAGATGAACCGCGAACAGAGTGTGAAGCGCCTTTCCTAATTGCGTGGACCGTTTATACTACTCTCCTTTGCTGTCGTATGCAAGAGGAGTGGATCGTGCGGCTGATGCTAATAATCGTATTTTACATTCATCACGCGCCACTGAAGACAATGATAACGCCTGTCAAATCTTTTCGACGAGACGTTAAAAATTATTTGCATCGCTAAAAATGACGTCGAGAAGTGCCATTAAATGCGATCATTATTAGTTGAGCCAAAACAAAAAAAATTCAAGTTGGTATATTTTTTCAGCAGAACTCAATTAAAATTTTTTAGATTAGAATTTAGCGATATGCACGAGTTTGATGGATGGAATAAATTGAACGCAGGATTTTTATTTCTCTGTTTAGTGGCTTATGCATTTATAGAATTTTCTTATGACACGTTGATCAGTGAAGTTTCACTCCTTCTTGTCGATTTTCGCAAACGGCATTTAATTGATGGTAACTATCTGCTTGTAATATGCATAGTTATGTATATGAGAACTAGTTATATGCATATCTATAACTAAGTGACATTCGTGAAAGTGCCACGTGATAATTACTATATTAATATTCTATTTGGTTGAATTTAATGTTGAAAACAGGATTACGAATTATCTTCTGATACATTTGGGCGTTTAATATTTTCTGTGATCTTTCATCATATCAGTCAAATTACAACTCAACAAATAGTTTAACCAATACCATTTGAAATTCCATCTCAGCAAGTTTATGTTTTGCAGCAAAGAAAATACGTCGGAAATGTCTTCTTAATTGTTAGTATAAAATAATTTGAGTTTTTAGTGCAGCATTAATTCCAATTAAATATAACCTGAGACGAAATCGGCGTTTTGAATTTTCAAGAGTCGTAAATCGCACGAGCAAAGGGTCGACCTGAATTCTCCATCACGGTGTAATGAATTTCCGTACGTGCGCGGCGGAACTTGGCTGGAATTAGTGGGCCTGCGATGACTGTTCCGTGTCGAGATAAAAAAAAAAGAGCTGAAAATTTGTATCCATGCGAAAAGTGGCCTTGTCGAAATTTAATGACAAAAGTGTGCTCTGCTTGGTGACATTAATCTGAATGATAAGTTTTTTTGCAAACATAACTGTTTGCTAATGTCACTATTTATGCTCGAGCTTACAAAGTGCATACGGTAAACGTTTATGGCGCAATATCTTTTTAACACCTGCCCTGACAGGATGAAGTAGGCACTTAACTACTGTGACCACGCCTTTAGCATCTCTGTGTACAGCTAACTATAACCTGGCTGCTGAAAGAAGGAAGGAGAAAAAAAGGCCGGGAAGTAATGGCGATTGCTAAATGCCCATTTTAACTGGTTGTTTGCAGAGCTGCATGTTGAAAGATTGGAAATCCGGCTAGATTTACACTGATTATGTAAATACTCCGGCCAATTATCAAGCGTTACTCAAATCGGACCATTTGATTTGCCAAACTAGGAAGGAAAGCGTGTTCAAGTCGCGGAACGTGGTCATTAAAGATGCCCTCAAAAATGACACAAATTTCCATACGCATTTTTGCCCTCTGCACAGCAATTTTACGCTCTAAAACACTGCTCGTTAATGGATAACGTGCTTGGATATTTTTTCGTGCAAACATTTTTTTTTCGTTTTAAGTAACCCATTTCTAATGTCCAACAGAGTTTCCAAAAGGATTTCACAGTAAGAGTGAAAGGAAAAAAAAGTTGAACCTCCTTTTGATGTTAGAAATAATTTTGCACAGAAATGGAAATAACGAATGATATAAAATAAAACGAATGAAAATTTCATTCCTCTATCAAAGGATAACATTTTTCAAATACCATATCTCTCCTCTTATTCGTGTATTTCTTTTAATTCAATTTAAAATTAAACGAATTGCAAAAAGCAAAACTATATTGTGTTAACGCCTTTGGTTTGGTGTATTACCATAACTGATTAGTTCTAGCGATTTCACGGTAAAATCCCTTTAGTTTCGTGATTATAACATGAGTTAACATTCTGTTCATTAGAAATTGCAAATTCGGATACGGTACTTTGCGAGCGTAATTTTCATCGATGTATGAAACAAATTGAATGCTACGGAATATGTAAATATAGTTTGTTGTATATTAAAAGGCATTTGGTATAATCAGTAGCAAAAGCAATCATCCCTGAAAACGTATTTGCTTGTTCGACAAACCGGTTCGGTGTTGTTGCACATTAAAATGATTTATCGATTCAATAAAGTTACGTTTTTCGATATACCGTTTCGTAGGCGTATTGTGTGCGCTTGGTTCTCGGTTTTATGCCCGGTGATTAGTTTGAATTAGTTACAATAACGTCCGGTTCTAACATCGCAAAAGTTGTTCCAAAGGATTAGGGCGCAAAATTTAAATCTCATTTGAATTGATATATAGACGTCGGTTAATACGCGTGTAAAAAGCCGCTCGATTAAATGCATGCGTTTTGCGTATGACTTATCGACGGATAATCATCGGTTCGCCGTGTTATGATTCTGCATTTACATCTCTTATTTATTAATGTTTGATTGGCGATGGTGATTAATGACGATTCGGTTAGTTGATAATTTATGAAATTGTATATCTCGTTTTATCACGCACTTTAGTTCCGAATAATTTTTCAAATTATTGATTCCAGTTGGACGTCGCATCGCCAAGATTAATTGCACAATTGGAAAACATGACAGTTCTTCTGGACCATGGAGATGAGAAAAAAAGTGACCGTACATTGTCTTCGAATTATCCACTGTGGGAATATAGCGTGGTGTTTGCATTATCTTACATTAGGATACACACAACATACGTTGTTGATGAGCTAATGGACGCTTTTAGGTATACTCTATATAGGCTAATATATATACATATATATATATATACTAAAGATTCATCTAAGCAACGTATATACTGTCAAATGTTAAATGATAAATTTGCGACTGATAATTTGAGGCTAGACTGTACGTTACGACTATCATTAAAAAACGTACATCAAATTAATGACCCACATAAAACACATTACTTTTTTTGATTATTTATCTCTACTCATCTCATGCAAGAGATAAATGAAGTTACAAAATTCATCAATAAATTGTTTATTTTGAGCTCATAAAATATTTAATCGCAAACTGGGGAAAAAAATTGTTTTAAAATCGACGAATATGGGGCATAAAAAAATTAAACGTGGTTATCCGGATGAAATATGGCGTACCAATTGCGCGGTATCTAATTAAAATATCGAAAAATGTCAATTAAGCGAAATCGGCTGGCCTTCATAAATTGTGCGGAGGCAACGCGCCCGGTAGTTTTTTTTTCTGTGGCGAGAAACACTTGTGCGCACTGTATTAAATTAGACGATGACGAGCTGGGCGGAGTTTTGCGGTCAGGGGCCCTGAGCTCATCAAGAACTCGAAGACCATTCAGCCGGTCATTGTCTGCGATAATGGAATGTATTAATATTAGAGAAAAGGGCGAGAGAGCGAGAGAGACGCGGCAAAGGCGCGGGATTCGCCAAAAGTCTGAGGTCCCGCGAGAGACTCGACTCATAAACCGGATTCGTCATTAATAAATAACCGAAGCACCGTTCATTTGTAACCGCCTCGCATAGTCACGATTAATCATGACCTTTCGTCGCTCCTGACCTGCGGTATTTTTCATAAAACTTAACAATTTCACGTCGCACGCAACAAATTTTTCATACGAATTTTTTAACGTCGCGCCTCTTGCCCATGAAAATCCCTGTGGAATCCGCAAGATTTCCATAGCAAATGCAGATGAAAGAAGGAAGAAAAAATAAAATGTTGGTGGAAATTTTCATATTAGATTTAAAGGGATTTATTTCTGCCCAGGCTTCGTTTGTTTTCGTTCCTTCCGAGGGAGAGTGGTGCATAATTTGTGTAATACTACGTGAAAATTTTGCGAACTTATACGATGGGAAGGGTTGTAGCCAGAGGGCGCTTTTCTGTGTGTGTGAGAAAATTTCAAGGAGGGGGGCAGAGGGTCTGAGATGAATTTTTCCCGTGGGAATTTCGGCGCAGTGCAGTTTAGATCTTTCGATATTAACTGATGCGTAAGAGTTCAGGCAATCGTGGAAATATTTATTGGAATCGAATTTCGGCAAGAGGAAAATTCATTCGCCATAAAACTTGGAGTGTCATGATTAATTTTGGGCGGGAAATTTAATTATCACTTGGGTTATTGATTTTGAGTAAGCAAGTGTAAGGTAAAACATTTCGGTAACAACAAACCCAAATCATTTGTAAACGGATCTAATGAAATGATGCTGTTTCAATTATAACAAAGTAATTGGGTAATTAGCATTGCTTTCTGTTTCAACATGGTTGTTCATTTTCCATTCAAATTGCAACCGTATATCTTGCCTCTTAAATTGAACCGTTCTCTCAGCGTAGATAAATTTTACAAAATTAATTGTACCACGAAATCAGCAAATGAAACGTACAACTTGTTGAGGAACCTCCAATAATATTATATACCTCCATTATACCGTATGTGAACCACATAGTTTTACCGGTGGCTTACAAACTTGCTGGAGTTTTTTTTCCCTCGCCGCCAATTGAAATCTCTTATAGATCCTTTTGAAAATCCGCAATCGTCATAAAAAACATCCGCTGGTGTAAGAACTCTTTAGACGAATTCCATGAAATTACGTGGCATCGGCTGAAATAGCCATCCGTTTTCGCCGGCTATTCATGATCGATCGGCGCTCATGCAATATTCATCATCGCACGTTTACAGAGTAAACCAACGTTCAAATTCATAAACATCTATTAGAGGCCCGTGCCATTCATTGGACCGACCGGGCGACTATTATACACCATAAAACTAAAAATCAAATTACGTGTATAACAAAGAGTTGAATTACCTTGCTTGGTGCGGTCCGACGTTGCCACTGTCAAAAGACGAGCTCGCCGTGATGTCGGAATCCCGTATTTCTCCGGATTGCATGCCCAGTGGCGCGATACATTGCGCTGCAAACAAAACAACTTGGTTACAAACACCTCCGGGCGACGGCGCTGATGACGGTGGAGAGGTTAAAGCGTTTAGATTTATGTATGCAGCATGGCCGCATCATAAACGACTAAATAACTGCCGGCCGTGATGAATTTGCGGGATAGCCGGTTTTCGTGTCAGGTTCAACTGTGGTACACTTAGAAAAAACCATGATAGCTGGCTGGGAATAAGAAAAGTTTCTTTCTCTTTCAACAATTTTGCAACTGGTATAATTTCTTATTGGTAACATGATCACTCGTACAAAGTAGACTTTTTACGAAGGAACATGTAATTCTAGGACCGAAGATAAAAAAAATGAACATTAATTTCTAAAAAAAAAAAAAAAAGTAAACTCCACTCCACTCCAAAACTAAATTCCATTTCATTAAAAATTTTTTTTCATTTTGAGATACTTGAAATTCAAACATTTTGCAAATTTCACATTAAATATGTTATTTATTTTTACCTTTCATTCGTTGTTATAGCTAATTTAATTGGAATTCAATTAACTATGATAAATTAAATATATCTTACAGTTGATAATCAATTATACGAGATGTTCACATTAGTATAATTGATAATTGATCAAATATGTTTAATTAATAATTATTATCATTATCAAAGAATAAAAAAAATTTTCATATATACTCAAAATACATTCAGCGTATAATGTTTTCCAAAAAGATACAAAGGCTGAAGTGTACTTGCAAATAGTAGACTCCCACCGCAGTCATTTTTCTCGTCATTCTATACTTTGCTGCCTCTTTTAAATAAATAATAGATTTAAAATCACGTTTCAATGGCTAACTTTCGAAACGGGAAAAGCTCAGAAATTACATCGGAGGGGTCAAGTGGAAGAAACTATACACTTTGCAATGAGCGTGATGGTGTTCAATGATCATAACTCAAATGTTCCGCGAAATTCGCGCCAAAGACGAGACGTTCGTTTAGTGTACGATCACGAGTCGATGATTCGTGATTCGAGTAAAAGGATCCTCTCGCAACTTCTTATTCCGGAAGGGAATAAGCTGTGTAGATTGCACGCTGCGATTTTGAGGAAAAGCCACGGCCAGCTTTTTACTGCTCCTTGTTTGCAATGATGAATGGTATCGTTTTATTTAGAAGTTGATTTGGTCAGCAGCGCGGAGCACAGCTGGCTCGGTATCGCTCTCGTATTAGCCCGCGAGCGAAGCCTGTGTTCGTCGAGGGAACGTTCATTATTACAACAATGGTCTGATTATTCGAAAACAAGACGAGATGATAGATGTTGATAGTATGAATTTATATGAAATAATATTTGATGCCGAATGTGAGGCGAAAAACTGAGCCATCGTGAGGTTTGATCTGTAGCTTCATTTTCATACAATATACATAGCCGTTTTGTGGTTTATTAAAAAAAAGGTCTCGTGGCACGACGACTCGAAAAGGCGAATCATAAATTTTTGCAAAGCGTAGACGATGCGATCAATTTAATTTGGCCGCATGAATGTAAACACAATTCCACGATAAAGCGCAGGAGCGTGGAATAAATACTTTGGACGAGGAATGCTGGGATGGTTAAATATATCTGTGTACATGATTTCGCTTTTGGTCCTGTGGGAGCGCAGTCAATGGTGAGATTAAGGACCGTAGGGCGACTGATACCACCTACTTTGCATACATTACTTGTGCATCCTCGACATGTTAGACCTGCTCTCGGCAGCAGTCGTGCAGTTTGAGCAAATTAGAGCCCGGGTCAGGAGCAAGACCCCGAGTGTTTGGCTGCTGGGAGAGCAGTTAGTGAAACTCAGACAGGTGCTCGTACACGTTTTATTAAGTATTTAACATACCCCGAAACCTGTCTTCAAAGAACTACCCCGGCCCGTTGCTTCGCTCGTTATCGAAATCTGCCAGAACCTAACGATCCACGCAACATTTTTTTTTCTCAAGTCCCCTAAAATTGATCGTCTTCAAGATGCTGTAATTGATGACACTGTTTGTTCTTTTAATTCTTGTATTTATTCATTAGTCACAAATTTATTATTTATTAATCTCAATATTGTGTCTTGCCTATTAATATGTGCTTAGAAACGAGACTCATTGCATTTTTGGTATAAGTTTTCAGAAATTTCATCGTTTATGTTGTTATTTAGTTGAAAATTGTCAAAACTTTTCCAGCAGAATTCATATTCAAGTGAAATCATTTTACGTAAATATGAAAAAAGTTTAATCCCTCATTTAATATTGAGAAAAATGTTAATCCAATGTGCAAGTTGAAAATTTGAAACCGAAAAATGAATAAATGTTGAGGTATAATTTTTGTAATGTTTTCTATGAATTTCATATTTCCAAAATAATTCTAAAAAAAATTTAATCAATTTTCCGTTAAATCACAGTTTCCACAATGTTAGAATTTCGATTTTGGAACCGTAAATATCATAATGTATTTAGAAGGACTTTATTAAATTATTTGTAGCTTATGCATTGATTTATGTATAACAAAAACTATTCTATACAATACTGGCGATTAGCACACTTTAATTATTTAGCTAAAGTTACGACTAGCTCTATTTTCAATTATGGAGAGCTATGTATCATTGATAACCATCATTTTAATAACAGTCTAATGTAATTATCCATAAATATATAATTTCACTAGTACCCATTGAACAATACATTTACCATTACAACGATCGAATTATTAATTACCGCCTGTAACTTAATTTGATCTACACAATAGATACGAGCTCGGAAAAACAATATTCCAATTAATAGATCTGATATATCGAATTTCAATAGCTTGTATACCGTGCAAAACGTACATCTAAATCTCATTTTGTAAATAGCCAAAAGCTTCATCAATTCGTGAATTTGATACCTCCAAAATTCTAAATCGTCTTTTCACTACCATATAATAACCATGCCAACATTTTTTTCTCGTAGCAAAAATTTCTCTCCGAGGCGTGTATTCAATAATTTTGCACAAGCACCAAAACATCTTCTCGTTAATGCTAACATTAAAATAGCTCTAAGAAGTTTACTCGTTTACCACCCCGCAACGAAAATCAATAAACTTTGCAACGAAACTTTAGATCAAAGTGACTTATAATATCATCTAATTTCATTACGGTCACCGTTGTGGTTTTAATAATGCACTCGTTGATAAACGAGCATTGTAATCGTAGAGGTTTTTCGCAGTCGAATCTTTTTCTTTACATCCATGAACGAATATTTACGGCCAATTTGCGAGCCAGATATGGCTCGGCTCGTTACGAAAGCCCCGTCGACAAAAGGATGCGCGTGCAGAACGTTCCGATTGTGTGTTTGCGCCCGGGCTCAGAAATGATTAAGGCCCGTGAACTCGAAGGAGCGTTGTATACACGCCGGCAACCTTCATTAATAATAATAACAGCGCTCGCATTACCGGAGCTATAAGCCCCCATTCGTTATCATCGTACTTTTTTTTTCATGAATCGCGTTTGAAATTGAATTACCGAATTAATATTTCGGGGCTGGCGCGCAGGTGAATTAAGATTGATGCTTAATCGAGCGGTACCGAGAAGCAATTTGGAGATACTTGCGAGAACTATCGCGCGCTGCAAAAGTGAAAGAGGGCTGACTAAGATCCCCCGGCATGCAAATCTGATCGGCCCGGCGCAAAAAAAAACTCCGTGAAAAACGCGTCGGGATAAAGAGCGTGGGTGTGCAATATGGCCATAAAGGAGGGTTCGCCGCGCGATTTCGCGAGGATTTATAACATTTCAATTGGTCGATGATACTCATGCGGAGCTCGTCGACGTCGAGTGCATAATGGAAGATATCGTAAAGAGAGGTCAGTCAGCGGAAATGTTACTTTAGACCAAAGGGCATAACATGCTATGGATAAGACGATGCTGAATACGACAGTGAATCTGATTATTTATTACTCAACAGTCAGCGATATTGAAAATATATTTATTACTCCGAGGCGAAATGATAATGTTTGTATGAAATCGATCATTAGGCAAAATATTATATAACATTTTTCTCGATAAAAGTTTTTTTAGTTTACCATTGTTTGAAATGAAAAAAAAAATCTCTGGCTGAATAAAAGGATAATTCAGATTGAATGAAGTTTCTGAATGAACTTTTCTGTTGAAACAAGTGAATTTTTTCAGTTGCGAGAGATCGTTGTTTAATTCAAACCGTCGGTTTTGTTTTTAATTTGTTCATTTTTCTGAGTGATTGATGAACAGTGAAACATGTTTCAACTTATTTTTATTTTTCACAAAATGATATGAATGCAAGTATTTTTCACATGGAAAATTATTATATATTTTATCTTACGCGCGAATGATCAACGCTCTCGACCTTTTGAAAAAAGCATACACATTTTTACACCTCTACTCTCCGATGGAGCTTACATGCTTTTCGAAGCGTGAAAATAGTTCTCATACAAATACGCGTGTTTTCACGCTCAGGGTTTTCTCAATTGCATTATTTTGACACGTGTATGAATCCACTCACCGAGATCCACGCCGTGTGCTGTCGACGTCAGACTCAGGATGGAAACGATGGCAAAGGTGATGCGACCGACATCGGGGGACGCGCTCTCGGCGAAACATGCAAGGTTTTCCACCATAGCTTCTCGCGTGAGGGGTCCACCCTCGACCTCTACCTCATGATTCCTTTGTCATTTTTGTCGGATCAATCTGAAACACAAAAACCAAAGATTCGTCACATTAAACAATCGCTTAGTTTCATTTCCTATCATGAGAACGCTGTATATTTTATTTCCCTTCTACACAACGAAAACAAACAAACGTCAATTATTTTTTGTTTCCAATTTCAGGATTGTTATTCAAAAATGAAAAAAAAAAAACAAAACAAAATATTAAATTGAACTCGTAAAAAAATTTCATCTGTATCGATCGACCCGTTTTTAGTGTCTGTTTCAGTCGAAGCGGGTTATTACTCTTGATCCATTATTTCGGTTACCTTTTTGTTGTTCTGCGAAAAATGAATAACACAAACAGTGAACGTCGCGTGTCCGAACGTAAAAAATTGGCGAAAAAAGTTACAGGTGGTCTCCCTGTGTGTACAGACGGCAACGCTCGGTTGGTCGCTATAAATAAGTAACGAGTCTGAGCTAGATGAGCTTAGCTCCTAGGTCGTAGGCCTCCTTGCATTAAAGATACACCGAGACCGTGAATTACAATGGCGTGTTTTTCTCCGTGTCAGGTGCGAAGACCGATACTTTGAACGTAAACTACTGTCTGACTCACGAACGTTATTACTACTCGCAGCGTTGTGACCGTGACAAAGTGAATTTTCTATAAAGGAAAAAAATAAAATGACTGTGTACTTTTCTACCACAATTGTTTTCCTTATTTATCGACCGTACATCCTCAGTTATTCATACTTAAACAAATTATATATTACTGTTCGGATGAAGTTGGATGAAAGGTTTGAAAAAAGTAATTCTTTCACTATTCCAAGAAAAACAATTCAGAAAAAACCATGACACTGTATCGGCCACCGTATCGGTTACCATGTACGATGCATAGATGTTAGATTAAATGCATATATGGTCTCATGGGTACAAATTCAGCTTGAATCAATAATTTCTATCCAAAAATTATAGAATAAACCAACTAAAAATGTTGAGTTATTTTGTTTTGTAAATGTATAAAAGAATTGGAGTATTATCACGTGTTAATTGTGATGATTATACGATCACATTTGAAACAACAAATAGGATATTGTTCGTGTTGGATAAATGCAAAAAAGGTCTGTAAACAATGTCACCTTATCGGTGCTCAAATTAATTTGAACAAAGTCGGGTTTATAAATACAACAGTTACATTACAATATATGTAGTCAACGCATTAAGCCGAAGCTGTTAATTGAAATTCATTGATATGTAATTGCACTCGACTTCGACGCTGCCAGAGCAAGGGTTCGCTAATGTTCGCAAACGTACGTATTAAATTGCACCTTTCCTGCAACAATAAAAGTCTCACTTTTTTTGTCAAATCCGAGTTATCAATATAATATGCACAGGGGCTGTTTCTCATTGAAATTCTCCAACGCCGTTAATATCTTTTCCCAAGGAGCGAAATTATCCTGTCGATGGCACTGAGAATGAAGATCCATTTATCGGCACATCGCGATATAAACTCATCCGGCTAAGCCGCGGCGTAAGCTGCGGGCTCCGAAGGTGCCTAGTTTAGCGTCGAATCTCTTCATTTGCATAGGAATGAGTTTATGCAGATTAATACACGTGAGTGTATAATGTTTTCGTTAAATGCACACTTGCAAAATGTGCTATCGTCTGCATATTTGTTACCTTCAGTGGACAAGCCATCTCGTCGATTGACGTGATCGAACGTACAAATAAATTAACAAGTTCCCGTAGATGTCACTTTCAGAATTATTTCACTCGTCAGACATATTTTATTTCCTCGTCTTTTTTAATATAGCCGGATTTGGCTCAAAAAGGGACATCTAAACAAGTCGAAAAAAAATATGTTTGACTGTAATAATAAAAGTTTCAACATTTTTTCTCCACCTTGCAATCTGGAGTATTTTAATGTCCTCGCATAAAACACCATAAGCATTTCATATCAACGACTGTGTTTTCGACTCTTGAAAATTCTTGTCTTATCTGATATCTTTGAAACGTTTGATACACGTTCGGTTCTTCCGGACTTAAAGGCTTTTATGGAAGGTGTAAACTGTTTTTAATGCGCTCGTTGAAGGACCGTTGAATACCGAATAAGACAAAACAAACGCACGGTGCTCGTTTGACGGGTTATGCAAAAATATAATTCTTATCAATCGGCGCGATTAGTTGTTTTTAATAAGGCTATCAAGGTTCGGTGTACGCGGTTAATTTATTTACGTGCATTTTATGCTAATTTCATTTGAAAACGACTTTTTATCCCATCCTTTCGCTTTATCTAATTGAAAGCGACGTAAAAATTACCGGCCGGGCTGTGTTTCCCGAGTGAATTACGAATTTATTTAATCCTAGTTTATCACTTGCGCGCAACACAAAGAATTCTATCAAGAAACGAACGGAACTAAGCAATCCAACGGGGCTGATGAAAGAAGGAAAAAAAGCTGTTTATTCGTAGACGATGACCCTACCTTCACGATAAGTAGAACCGTCTGCAAGGCCTTTTCTTTCGCCATCTTCGCGCTTGAGGCACCATACAGTGCTCGCGTCGTAATTTAGTGGCTCTTTTTTGCCTTAGTACGCAAGTCGGTACGCAATCGGTCTAAACAAGTGCAACAGAGAACACGCGGCTTTCTTTTCAACCTTGGGGACGATGTTATCGGTGACTTAAAAATACGGCACGGAGGGTTATTCAAGATACGCCGTGCATAAATTGCTGCTGTTGAAATGTTAATGACAGTTTTAATTATCAATAAAATGTTTCGTGAGAAGCTGCGAATTTGCGTGGAAGATAAAAGAAACTAATTAAGAATAAAATTTTTAATAAGAAAAAAGAATAAAAGTAAGATAAGAACGAGCTAAGATTATCAAAAGTTTTGGGCGGTTTTATGGTACAATATGTTGTGAATAAGGCGAAACATTTTAACAAAATAAATACTACAAGGGGAAGCGGAAGAATTGACATGTACTTTACGACGAGAATTGAAGATTAAGGTAGATTATACGAAACTCGCGGCTGGATACAGTATGAATGATCCTTGCTTCGCTCTCGAAGGCACGCTTCGCAGCTCAAATCCATTTCTACTCGGCAATTTTAGCGTTATCCTAACGCTAATCCAATAAGTGCGTTTTGAGCATTCACTTTTTGTACGATTTTTTGTTTGTTATCGACATTTACCTTGAGTAACGCTTGTTGCGCACAAAAACCATTAGGCGCAAAATACTGTCAACAAAATAAGTATAAACGAATAAAAAAATGCAAAAGTTGTCATATTTGTTAGAAGTGAAATTCCAACCGAATCTCTATTAATATATTTTCACTATTTTAGAAATGAATTTTATGATTCGTTTCATCGAACTCTTGTGTTTCTAAAAAATGTCAATTTTTTCGCATAATTCAGACATTTATTATACGTTGTTTGGTACCTGAAAAAAAATTTTATGGATTTGAATATTTCTTTAAACCTGTTACAAAAGCTGGTAACACTTGAGCACAACTCGTTTTGGCGCAGACGTCCATAACCAGCTGTACACAAACACCATTATATACACTAAAGAGATATCGCGAGAAATGCAACAATAGCATGATCTACGATGACATTAGACCGTAAATCGTCACACAACAAAACGTCATTATTTTCTATGGTTCGAGCAAGTTGAGAAGATTACAATTTTTGCGTACAATAAATTTGTCCTTTCCGTCGTCTTAATTTCTTAATTGACGAGATATAAACCTGATGCATGACTATATCAAATGACAATAAAACGTTTAACAGTCGATTGTCCGAAGTACACCGGGACATCAATTTTATCAGCACGAAAATATTAGCCAAACAGAATCGTGCTACAGAATTTCCACTTGGGACGTGCTTTTCTGCTGTAACAATGTGCCAACTCACATATCCGCAATTACTTTTATGAAAGTTTGCGGAAATCGATTAGAATTGCGACTACATCTCCACATTTACTCAACTTGGAGTCTCTAAAGTTTATTTCTGAAAGTTAGGAATCGATTGCCTTCATGTAATAAAAAAAGTAAACTGAGTATACAAAAACCCAAACAAAACAAACGAACAAAAAAAACAGAGAAACAAAAAACAATTTCAAGGATGGAAATGGAAATGAAATAATTATTTGCAAACGATTTCAATTCATCATCATATCATCTTGGCTGGCGGCACAAATTGAATGACACATCAAAACCAAGCAGAGTCTAAGGAAACTGCGATTGAGTTGATTTGATAATGAATTAAAATGACAGTGCGCGTACAAAAGCGTTCTCAGGAAAGCGTCGTCGTTTCATGAGCGCCGCGTCTTTTGGCACAAACGCGGGGAATAATAATGCGAGTGTGTCGCGCGTTTCCACGTACAGCAGACTTATCTCCTTTTCGCAGTTAATAGGAAACCAACAAGCAGAAAACCGAATGTCCAAAGACGTAGCAACGTGGGCTCTTGTGCATTCACAGTGCACGACTATTATTCCCTCTGCTCGGTCCGACGACGTTCGCCTTTAATCTCTCGCTTGTCGCATAAACAAATTGCATAGTTGCACCTATGACAGTGATATGGCGTGTGTCGCGTGATTTCGACCACGTTTGTATGTCTGTTTCTCGTCTCTGGTTTATCTGTTGAGAAACGATTTTTAAAAGCGCATGTCCTTTGAATTTCTCTCAGTTTGAAATTACATTTATCATCACCATAACGCAAAACGTGAAAGGAGCTTGTATAACATTTTTCTCCTAGAACCAAAACTATTCAAATGCGAAAAAGAAAAACAACATGTTGAAAAAAAATGCATTCAATGAGTACGGAGAGAGAAATTCTGCGAAACGTTTTTCTTTATTTCCCCGTTTTTTTTTCATAATAAACTCAATGCCAGTTGTCGCAATCAAAAAATATTCAAATAATTCTCACAAATATAAATGTTCCTGCGTAACGAGACATTTCAATGTAAAACGAACGGGGTTAAAAATTATGCGTGTTATGAAAAAAAAACTTTTTGCGCCAATTTTCATAGAGATATAGTTTGGCCGACGATTTTATAAACTCAACGTGTAACATGACGTTGGCATGACATTTTTGTAATTAACTTTCGATGTAATTATTCGACGTGATTACATCAGCGGTACAATTTTCATCTCGCAAACCGTGACGAGTTCATTGAAAAATATATGTGATTCAGATACGTAAGTGAATGCTTGAATCGAAACCCTTGTAATATACCATAAAGTACATTCAATAATTCATCAAAAAGTGCTTAAGTCAGGCGGTTATATTTTCGAGAAAGAAGTGCAGTGAAGGTGACTGCGGTGATGTGGAAAAAGCAGCCAAAGTAGGTAACTTTGGGCGCCGCGTAAAGGGCCTCGTTGAAATACGTGAGTAACGTTACAGTACGTGTGTACGTTCGTAGCTAAGTTAAGAGTGGCTACTCAGTTCTTTGCCATGTACAAAGTCGTTGTTCTAAGTCGGAACCACTCGACGCTACTCAAGCGCTCGTAATATAGACGAGACACGGTTGCTTTGCGTTTGCCATCGTCGGGAGAAAAGGAACGCTTGTGGTTTTCGGAACTCCGAGATTTCCCGTTCCATTTGTTCAACTAAGCCATATGAAAATAAAGTTCGCCCAACTGGAAACTAAATGATCCAACTTCATTGATCTCTTTTCGATTATTTCAGTTTCATTACGGAGATTTGAAAAAAAAAAGTTTCCCCGCGCGCGTTTCAACTTCTTCGCATTTTCGAGAGAACTGTTAAGTGGATTACGAAGCGCATTAAACCAAATGCGATTTTTAGTTACGCCTACCAGAAATGTTCGCTGCCATAATTGAGTTTATTTTCATAGCGAACAAATTTTTGTGCCAAACATTTTTTTGAACGTCAATCTCGAATTAAATTGATTCTATAGTGGTTTGTGAATAATTTATACCTAAAATGGGCATGCATGGTAAGTGAATAAAAAATAATAATAAACAAAATTATCTTGAGCGGATGTGTCGGTAATAGCATCATTCGTTGCTGACGAGAGAACAATGTCTCGCCGAGTGATCCAGCACCTTTGTATGAGCTTTCTCAGGATTATAATCAGCACTTAAGCGAAATCCTGTCGGGAGGATGCAAAGCGGGATTCATCTCCTCATGTGTAAGTTAAACGATTTTATTTGACGTGCAGATTAGCCTTGAGGTAAAACGTGCAAAAAAACGAGCGTACGCTCGTTACTTTCCTGTTGTTGTTCGGAGATGTGAGTGACAGATGATTCAAAGAGTTCATTAATAAGTTGAAGGTGCTGATTTTATCGTAAATGACCGTTTGTTTTCAGATTCGTCCTATCTAATTGATAAAATGCAGGTAGTTGCATGTAATTTCAGTATTAAAATTAAACAATCAATTAAGAGATGATTTGCAAAATAAATGTTTGTTTCATCTCCATGTTTATTACAGGGTGATAAATTTTAAAGAGGTCGACACTATTTGTTGTTTAATGGGCGCATACTTCGCCATATTTTGATTAAACCAACTCTTAATAAAAAAACGAGACTTTTTGCCGAATAAAAAAACGTAACAAACACAAGCTAAGATTAATGTTTAGCCAGTCCGCAATAACGTAATAACATTAAATTTTAAATGTCAAATTAATTTCCCTAGAGATATCGACCATACATTCTTAAGTGTCAGCCAGTATAATGTAGGGTCAACATAGCGAGCTCATCTTCTTTTTCCCGACAACTGTAACAAAGTGGATGTATTTCCAAATTTAACATGACTTCGCTGCTGTCTAAACATTACTCTCTGCGATGATACAAAGGCTTGTTCTTTGTACAGCTCTTCGCTTTGCATACTCGAGACATGATAAATTTAATGTACCAAGATTTGCAAAACTCAATAACTCAATTTTCAGTTTACCATATTCTATTCAAACATTTGAGCTTGTCGTAAAATTATATTACGATCAAATTATTACACATATTCACAACCTGATAAGGTAAAAAAACGTGATTTTCATTGATCAAATATAAACTGCTTGTGTCAACTTTATTTCAACGAACCTAGAACTTCATCCAAAGTTTCTTTATGTATTGACTTTTTCAATATAGAGAAACGAAAATCGCTTAATAAAAAACAGAAATAAAATTGAGAAATAAAAAACGCAAAAAGGGCTATTGAAATTCTAGTAGATGATATTCTTCTTTTCTTCTATACGGAAATCACAATGAACAATTCGTCATTTTCAACTGTCTTAACCATAAATAGTCCTTTTCGATGATCGATATTTACAATTAAAACGTAACGGTGCACGGGGAAGTGTTTTTTCCCATTTCAATTAAAATGCAAATTGTAAATTATTTACATAAAAGAATTAGAAATTGAAATGCAAAAACAATTATTAGAAAATAAAAATAGTTATTATTGAAATATGTTTTTAACTGAATACGAAACTAAAAATACACAGAGGTAAACAAATAAAAAAAGCATATCGGAATAAACAAACATAAATAAAAAGGAAACAAAAAAAAAGTTAAAAATAAAATTACAATTTTTTTACACTAATTATTTATTGATTCAAAAATTCTCTAACTGTAGAAATTTAATTAAAATTTTTATTTTGTCATCACTTAATAAAATAGTTCAATAAAATTTGATAACTGTTAAATAATTTTAGCTGAAACTTTGTTTTACGTGGAGAATAAAAAGAGAATGACGATAAAAAAGAAGTAAAAAAGAAAATCTTATTTAGACGCAGACTATAAATCAGTGGAATTCGGAACAAGTTGTTTGTTCTTGGGTGTTGTGTTCTAATCTAAGGATACATCGTTGAGCCGAAAGGTGCCGATTATAGGCCAACTCGAGGATTAAGTATATACAGTGAAGGGGAGGGAATAATCTGCAGCTTCGTTTTCGGTGCATTCGTCATTATCGCGGCGGAGCCCGGGGTCGCCCATTTTACGATGATAAATCAAGGGATCTACGTTCAATAAATAGTAGGCGCGAGAGGCAAATCGAACGAACCCATAAAGTCGCGTATAAATTCGATGCACAATTGGTTAGTTAGCGAAGAAGTAGGAGCTAAGGGGCCCGAGCAAATTATTATCGCACTCTGATCCGCATCGAGAATTGCGAAAATTTGTGTGCGGTAAATTCTGTGATAAGCACCGATTGATTGCTGCAAGTGCTAACATATCACGTTGCCCGTCGGCATTAGACGTTGTCGCATTTAATTTCAATTTTAATTGGTATTTATAGGGCTGGTGCTTTTTGTTAAGTAAATGACTATCTTGTGGGAATTCCAGGCAGACGTGCGAAAGGATTTGTTTTTGTTAAGAGCGTACACCGGGCGAGCATCAAGATAAACAACTTTGCATGACGTTGAGTTGGTTGAAATTGTAGACATTTTCGTCTTGGTGTTTTATCGTGTACATTACATTTGCACAGAATTGAAACGAATATTGAAATTGTTATTCGGACTATTTTTCAAAAGATTTTTCAAAATTCAATCTAACGCGGTGTTTGAATTGCAAATTAAAGGAAAATTGCGTCTTCCATTTCTCGAAGAATACATTTTATAGTGAATTCCTCTTTGTACCTTGGGTTTTAAAATGTTCAAGTTTGAAACATTACGATATTTCAAATTGTTCGAGAGAGTAATTATATAAATCAAATAGAAGAGAAGGTTTCAAATTGGACGCTCATTCTGCGTGACGTTTCATTCTTGTAAAAGCTTGCGAGATATCTCAAAGTATAAACCCGGGGCAATGTAAAAAGGCAAAAGCGCTTGATTCACGACAGGAACAACAAACAGCGAATTCAGCCGACGATTAACATGCCTGCACAATCTTTACCAATGTTTCTTCTTGCGGTGTTTTTTCACTTAGCTCTTAAGCACGCTTCGTACGATGTTTTAATGATTCATGGCCACGTGGCCATCAGTGTTCTCGGAAGACTGTCACAACTTGAAATTCGCAAATCATGCCCAACCTTTTTTTCTGTTAAGTGATTTCACTTTCGCACCAAAAAACAAAGTCTCAACTATACTATTGAAACTTCAATAATAAAACGAAAAAAAAAGTTATAGCTAAAAAAATTTTATGCGAAGTGAAAAAAAAAATCAAAAAATGTTAAAATTGTATCGATATATATGTAACTAAAATTCATACATGAATGATAGAGCCTTCTTTTATTTCGTGAACATGAGTGGTTGATAAAATAAAAAACGTACACTTTCAGTTCCCTCAAATACGGCAAACATGTTAAAAATTTGATTGCAACGAGATTGAATTCAAAAGTCGTAAGCACCATGTTTCTCTTATAGAAAATTTGATTCAACAAAATTCAACGCGTTTAAAAGGAATTTTTTTTAATCGTTTACAGACGCTAAAAGTTTTGGAACAAAAGAGCGAGCTGTTACGATATTTCAAAGTAGCGATTTGAATTCCAAATGTTCAAATCAAACACGCAAATGAAATCTGCGTTCAATCTCTTTCGTCGCCTCGGGCGAGTCCATTTTTCGTCGCAATCTCGTAAAAGTATTCCATTCATAAACTCGTGAATTTACACCAAGGGAAATGTACGAAGTGATAATTTCTTTACGCTGTCCCGCCTCGTACTTTCTCACTCGACGTGCGGGTGCTCGGCGGGTGAAAAAAAAAAGAGTTAAGTACAAAAAAGGGCGAATAAGAATGTGTAGCGTTTCGGCTGCGTGTGCGGTTTCGCGGCATCTTTTCATTGAGAGAGACAGAGAAGCGGGCGTAAAAAGAAGGTTGAAAAAGAGAGGAGAATTGTACCGAGCAAAAAGAAAAGCGAGGGCAAGAGATACGAGACACCTCGCGAGACAGTCCGACTTCTGTTTCGAGCGCGACGTTTATGCATCTTGTCGCCCCGCTGAGCGCCCTTAACAAGCTCCTAATGAGGAACGGGTGTTGCGCTCGCTTTACCAGCACCGGTCTCGCTTTTGGCAATTAATATTGATTTCCGCTCCATTCTGATATCATTTTTTGTAACATAAAATCTAACTACTTTGATCAACGAGATTTCTCAGAGGTCGTTAATTCGTACCATCATTGGATTGTGCATATTAAAAAGAATGAAAATCATATTTCCGATAAACCTTTATAGTTGCTACATTTTCTTTTGTAAATTTTGTTACACGGAACGTATAATACGTGGAAGACGATGAATGCAAAAACCTGAAACAATAGAAATTTTGCATCATGCTTCGACGGCATCAAGTATAAGTCAATAATAGTTACGTCAATAATTTAACTCGTTTACTTGATGAAATTATGTTACATTAATTCTCTCACAAAACTCAATTAATAACTTACTAAATCATTACTGTCAATTCAATTGACAATTATACTTATCCAGACATCGGTATGAAAATCTTATGAATACTAATGAAACTAACTTATTGGAAATAAAAATCGTACATTTTGAATCTATATATTTTTGATAAATCAAACAATTATCAAAACAAATCCGGCTGAAACATTAACAGTTGGTGAATTTTTTTCTTGTTAATTAATTAAGAATAAAGTTGAATTGAAGGAGAGAAACACTTCGGAAAGTGTGCCCGATTGGACATAATATAAACAGATTGGTTTTTTTTCAGAGAATAATCGACCGTCAATAAAAGTGCGCTAAAAACGAAGCGACGATCTGTTCAAAGTAAAAGAAAGTGTCGTACAAGTACATTTTGGCAAGCGACGTGGAAAGGCCGCGGATTGTGCGAAACGGTTATTTCTTCGTTCATTAACTTTTACGAGTTTTGCGTCGGTTCGTATCCCTACGACTGGCTTTGACGACGACGTCATCGGCTCCTTTCGACGTCGGGCATTGTTGTCTGATGGCTGAGCTTTTATTCCAAGCACTCCGATAAGTGCGATTTCAATGGCGTGCGACCTTATTACCGAAAATAGTGATCATTATCGTTACACAGAAGCGTTTGCATTTTATTAAATATAATGTTATTCGCGTTATCCGCGAGGGCGTAATTGTTAATGACTGCAAGTTATTCGGAGGCACGAAACCACTTCGCACTCCATTATACGTATGACTGCAAAAAAAAATATATATTCAGCCGCGCAAACACGTTTACCCGGCGTATCATCGTAAGAGGCACGACGATATTTGCATTTTTGTCGAGCCTTGTTTGGATTTTCACGGATGCTGAGTTTGTTCTGTTGATTGTTATAGTTTTTTTTATAATCCGACCGAATCGCGTGGAATGAAATCCTGTTTCAGAACTTTTCAGGGAGCAACATAAAACGAATATGGTTCTGTCATGTTAAAAAGATAAAAATCATTCAAAAAATGCATTTTCATTAGACCTGTTATTGCCTGTCTAAGAGAATTTTTACTAACCAAAATTTTATCGATAAAACTACGATATAGGAAATGATTTTTATTCTCCCTCAACAGTTATTAAAAGTTTTTCTTTTTCTGTTTCGATACAATAATATTTACGACGCGTATATTGAGATTGAAGAGGGGTTGATTGCAAAACAAGAACCTTTAGTCACGCAAAAGAGTGAATTTATTTCCAGCAGTCGTTCAAAATAGTTTCTTAGAATGTCTTTCTCCTAAGTAATGGAAAAAGTTGTTAAAACTGAATAAGTTTTCTCAAATTAAATTTAAATCACCAAGTTGAAGTGGATTAAAGTTTAATCCATTAATTTAGGCGTAGTAATTGTTCACTGATTATTCAATTTCTATAATTTCTGGGTCATGCAATATAGAATTCTGCGGCTGCTTAGGTTATTGGCGTATAGATATATCCTAAAACAAAATGCAATTCGAATTATAATTGCATTAGACGATATTAATTCGTTTCTTGATCTGGCAATTTTGTTATTTCCCGAGCTAAGAGTTTTTACTCTCAAGAATATAAAAACGTATATACTCGAATTCTTTTATTTCTGCGAAAGCGATTAATAGCACAAGAGCAGATGATATAATCAATAAATAATTGTTCAACTTCGTACACTGCAGCAGGGATGTAGTGTTTGTTGCAGAATTGCTGATTTTCGTAGTACAGCGTGTTCTAATTGGTTACGGCAATATTTTCCCATCGAAAACCGATCTTCGCGCCTAATGGACGAACGAAAAGTAAAACACGACGGGAGAGAATGAGAGCGAGAATACTATACGTACCCGAGAAATAACAAAATTTACGGTAAGAAAGTTCGTACTCAGAGTCGACTAAAAGATTGTGCAATCTCAAGGAAAAACGCGCAGCTCGGTTTTAAAGCTGAAATCGATATATTGAACACAGCAGTTTAGAAAGATGATTCCTTTAACGGAGGAAATGAAATTTCTTAAATTACGATTAAAAGATTAATGTGGTCGACGTCGCGGCGATCAATGAGTTTTAATTATGCTCGACATTCTGTAAACGATCGCCGATCATAACGCTTTTTTTCGCTTCAATTATCTCATTACGAAGATTAAAAACTCCCGAGCTAATAGGATTACTAATACTTACAGCGATTATATAATTATATATTGTTTTGACTCACTCTACTAATTCAAACCAAAACAAAAAATATCAACAACTTTAGTTGTTTAGTTGTTTGTTCAATCCCTTCCATTCTATAAATATGGTTCAAAATATCAAAATATGATTGATAAAATATTCAACGTTTGTTTGATCGTCATAAAATGTCTATTATTATTGCATCAATTTTTAATTTGCATTTCACTTTGACTTGAATAATTAATTCGTATTTTTGCATAACAACTGACATAACAACATACAAGAAATTATAGAACAGTTTGTGCATCGTTCGTTCCCTCATTAGAATCGAGCGAATTAGCAGCGCAAACGCAAACACGCGTCCGACTCTCAGGGGAGACGTTTTGCTTCGAGATTGATTATCCCCTATCGGCCCAACCGGTATATTTCTATCCCTGCAGAAACTTAGGGGCATATACACCATTGATAATATACTCGAAAGGAAAGTTTGGTATACGGAAGGTGCGAGGGAGGCACTCTAAATAATTTCTCGGGATCGAGAAAAAATGGAGCTGGAATCATTATTTATGACAACATATCAATATAAATTGTGTCCATGCTATCTTCCTCGTTTTTTCATGGTAAACAACTGAGCCTGCTGTGCAGACATATTTTTTTATGTAAAAAAAAAAAAAAACAGAATATGATATTAAAGGAGTATTGTAGCAAAAATTTCAGTGATTTCCCGAGGAAATACTTTTTCCATTTTATTTGCATGTAGTAGATTTATACTTTTGTTTTATATTTGCATGGAAATAAAAGCGTTGTAACTGCGAGTTCAAAAAACTTTCCACAACAAATTTGTACGATAAATACAGTTTTAATAACGTTCAAATTTTTTACAATTCAAACATTGACGCGGATGAAGTTTAAGGCATGACCAGAATGAATGTTGATGGCGGTGGGATCGTGATTTGTATAAAATTGAAAAATCACGTTTCTATAAATACATCATATTTATTTCTATGTATGACTTTTATTTTTCGCACTAATACGAGGAATTATTCGACATGTGCTTTCATCAAGCGTTTTTGCTCTTTTCATTTCACGTGTGATAAACAAATATTCTTTAGATGGGATGTCTGCTTCATGAACAAACAATACGTCCAATGTCGACAAAAGAAACAAAAATTGGTTATTGAAATGTTCAATTCGTCAATGAAAATATAGATTAATTGAATAAAATAATATTGACAGGTGAATCATTTTCGATGTAGAAAATTTAAAAATCAGATAAAATAACTTTGTTTGAAATAATTTGTTTGACAATTGATACCGCAGTTTAATTTCATCCCATTGTTTTCTGCATTGTTATAACACAAACGTCAAATAATGTCATTACGTCTCACAAAAGAAATATATGAACAATTCTTTTTCTACTTGTCAAGTTTATTCAACCTTTTTTAACTTTGCAATAATACACCAGAGTCCAATCAGCTTTCAGATAAACTTTCAAAAAGTCGTTTGATTTTTTGCCATGGTATCGAATCACATGTAAGGTATAAGACCTTTCAGAAAATTAGATCTATTTTTAAAAAAAAAAAGTATCAACAAAAATATTTTTATACATAAATTTTAAAAGCAAAACTCTTAATTAAAATTTTTCTTTTTAACTTGTAAAAATGTAACCTTTACACAAAAATCGACAATTTTTTATCAAAAAAACTAGCTTTCAAAGTAAGAGTACATTTCTATGACAAAAATATGAAAACTTTTGATTAAAAATTGATTTGAAAATAAAAATATAAAAATGAAAAGTTTTTTTTTCTCTATTTCTGATGGATAAATTTTATGGTATTGTTAAGATAAAGAAACAAAATAGGGTAAAGTAATTTATTCGATGCTTGGAAATTAGCCCCCATGGAAATATAATCGATGAGTATAATAATGCAACAAAGCGAGTATAATAAAGGTGACTGGTCCTCTGTTGTTCGAAAGATCGAGGTGTGGGAGGTTGTCGTTGCGGGGCGAGAAAAGGGGTAAAAAGCTCGACGCCGAACGATGTTAGGTCGCGCCTGTCCTTAGGGGCTCAGCTGCGGCAACGGCGGTGTGATCGATGTCTCCACTCTCCGCAATTTGAACAATGTCTCGCAGTCTTGAGCGCACTTGAGCGCCGAGCAATGCGCGAGCTGCCATTCTTTGCATTCTCAAGTAAAATGAAGGTTATGCCCTGCAAGAAAGATGTGAGTTCATTCTTATTTACTATTCCGACCATCGAGACAGCTCGCAGCTTTTTTTCATTCTGCGCGACGTGCGGACTGGAAAATGTTTTAGGAAAACGTCGACCAACCATTGTGAACCGTAATGAGAATAGTAAATTATTTTGTAGCTCCAGCAGACGATGAAAGCATTCATTTATTTAATCTACTCCTTTTCAGCCTAGATGTCAACGCAGAAGAACTTGCCGAAGAATCGTTATTCATATTTAATAAAAGTCCTCTTCCAAACTCTATTGATACTGCTGAAAGCCACTTAGGATGGATGCTATAATTTACAATCAAGTCAGAACTTTATATTTTCGAAGACACAAAAGTTTTTTTCTGGTTAGCATCAGTACCTTTAGCAAATTATATCAGAACATGTCAAATGAGATCCTGAGAAATTTGTTTACAACTTTTGTAAACTCATCTTGTGTTAAGTCACATCTTGCGAAATTCATAGCTTTTGGTCTTAGTCGAAGACGCATTATGAAGTCTCTTGAATGTAACTTTTAATGACTGATGGAGAGTATTATTGAATTTTGGAACACTGTGGAAATCTCCCCTCACAAACGTTTAAAGTAATTTCACTCCTGAAAATGGTTTTTTATAATGTTCGATAATGTGAGATGAATGGTCTGATTTCAAGAACTACTCTACTTTTTGATTCAGAACAAATCCGTTAAGTTAGAAATAAGGAAACTCAAAAACATATAAAATAATTTTTGGTACAAGTCAAACGCACTAAACTGACTAATCTAGTTTGTCTTGACTTTAATTGTGTTTAACTTGAACAAAGACAAATTTTGATGTCAAAAATAAATATTCACATCTCCGCTATTTCATCCTCATCAGATTTTTGCTCCATGAAATTTTCATTCATCAATTCATAAATAATTTTTAACTGAAATCTCAAACATTTAATTTCAACTGAAACAAAATTGAGATACAAACATTTCTGACATTTATGTGTGTATTAATTTTACCTGGGATTGTTGCTAATTTAATTAAATTGCATTATTAATTTCAGTCTGTCAAATAGCTGCAATTATGAAGCATCATACATTTCTTATGAGACAACAATCATATAAATTTCAAATTAAATCTTTTGCAGTGAGAAGTTGACGCACTGTAATATTAAACGGAGCATCCCTATCAAGTTATTCAGAGTCCCCAATTACTACAAAGACGTATCATTGACGTGAAAACAGTTCGCTTTGAGCGTAATTAATATTTTGATTCTCATTTTGGGCCCGGTTGAATTTCCCTTGGCAATTTAGGAAATTTCTCAAAGCGGGGACGTCAAACGTTAGTTTTGCCGTCAATTAAACGTGTAAGGTTTGCATATCTATGCTTAATGTGGTTGATTATACGATTTGCTAAAGGTACTTGGAGCTCTCGAGATAAGTCAAATAAATCAGAACACAAATACAGAGACGCGTGCGAGATTCCGACGTCAGTGATTTCAATAATACGCGTACTTCAATTTCAAGCCATTTTCCGACGCGGAGGAGGCAAATGCGACGTGAAATTCGCTGTATATTCTGAACAGCAAACGTTAAACCGAGCAAGAAGCATGTGGGTTCATTCTTCTTTACTATTCCATGGATGGCTTGGCGGACTCCTCGACGCCGGAATATGGAACGAAAGTGAAGAGCATCGCAGTCTAAGGTTTGCAAGTGGAATAAGAGCCGAACGAGACGGGGAACAGGGACGAAAAAAGTAAGAATGAAAGGATAAGAGATATTGCCGCGGAGTTTTCATCGGCGCAGGCTTTTTGCATAGATAGAAATTCCACGCAATCATATAAGTCTGGCGCAGTTCATTGAGAGAAAAAAAAGTTAATATGATGTACTTCTAATTACTATCTATATAAATTTGATACCAACCGATTTTTTTTTTTTCAAGAAGAATTCTCTGATTTTCATGAATAGAATTTATGAGTCAACATTTGTTTTTATATTCTTAAGTCTGAAAAATAATTTGTCATTTATACGAACAAGTGTTCAAACGAATATAAAATTGGATGAAAATATCATGAATCAAATCTAGAAAATCAGAAATTTCAAGTTATTCCCTCCAGTGAATTGTTTTTGAGAGTGTTTGAGATACTTTTCGCAGTTGTAGATTACTGAATTCCGAAAGCTCTCTTTTTTGAAGTGAAACCTGTTCTTTTCGTTTGCTTGAATCTATACGCCTCGGTTATTGCTCGCTTATCCAGAAGTAAATAATGATCTAACGAAATAACCGCTTTATATCTGCGGCATCATTAATACTTCGTGTATTTGCGTCAGGAGATGCGTTATTGTACAAAGAGGTCGGAAGATTGCTATCGATTCAACGAAATCACCGAAAGGAGACTTAAGTCATCAGAAAAACGTACAGAAGAAGTAAAAAAAAGAAATTACTCGAAGGGAGAATCGTAGTCAAATAAGATCCAGAAGTTGTGCCTATACTAACGTCCCTTATCTTATCGTTTGATCGCAACAGAATCTCACATGCAAACAACATAAAAGGTAGTTTCAAAAATAAAAGCGTTTAAAAATTGGCATACATTGAATCGACTTATTTAAGTTTTATGTTCAAAGGAAAAAACAAAAAACAAAAAAAAACAAACAAAAGCCAATTTTTTAAGTACGGTATTGTGAAGGATGAAAAAACTCGCAATCCAATTGTTCTTGTTTAACATCAAATATTGTAAAGATCACTTCGAGAAGAAAAAGAAAAAAAATGTGAGTGCAGTAGGTAAGCATCAGCCAGTTAAATTGGTGGCGAGTCCGCATTAGGAATCCATTAGCTAATGGTGTAGCGTTGGCTGCGATCTGCTTGACACCACGTTTATTTACCGATTAGCTCCTCAACGAGTTACTGGTCCTTTTCTATCGCGCACCTCAGACACTCGGTTCATCTGGTTCCTTAAAAAAGGCCCAACTTTTTGATATAGTCCCATATCGCGACACGCCTTTTGATTGCAACGCTCAATTAAAGGCTGTTTTAATGCCTTCGGCTTTTGCTTTTACTGGCGGGCGCATACACAACTGCTGTGCAATTTGTCACATAAAAATTCATGAGGTTGTAGAGAATCGCGATTCGCGCATTTAACTGCACGATGCGATTTCGATTTGGCCTTTTACGAGGCTGAGCGAGATCGTTGGAAAGCATCGGTCCTCAAGCGATTAACATTTATCGCCGAAACGCTCTCGCTCGACTTGAAAGTTCGATTTTCGCGAGACTGAATTGCGCTGAATAATTTTAGACCGAGTGACTGCGCGACAGTCGCGAGCAATTTAATTTCCGCTCAAGACTTGTCACGATTATCATAAATCGGGTCGCAAACACTTTGCATCTCGAAGAGGGCTGTTAAAAATTGTTTAAACATTGTAACGAGCGGAAAAATTCATTAAAACGAGTCTACGCGCGATGAAAAAATATGTTCCATGCCGTCGTCATTATTTCAACTTTACATTAGACTTGATAATATACGTGCTTGTTTTTTTTTTTTTTATCATTTCAGTACAATTTCAGAAAGTATGATGTTATCAAGGGACAGAGACAGAAGATCAAAATATGATTAAAACCAAGGTTGTAAATGAAGCAATAAAAAAATGGGTTATGAATATTAAAAAATACTCTTCAAAATACAATTAATTAACGCATGTCACAATTTTTCCCCTGATATTTGTCACTCAAAACCAGCGTGTGAATGTTATTTTTATAACTTTGCACAAAGATCACTTTTATATTAGTTTGAAATATATTATGTTTATAAAATTTGTATAAAAAGGAGGTCACGCCCTGGCTTCCTTAATTGCATCATGTTTCTATCTCGTTAGGGTCACGTTGTAATGACGTATTTTTCACGACTTGGTCCTCATGCTTATGAAAGTCTAGAAGGTCGAATGTTACGAGATCGCACTTAAACACGTGATATATGATACGAGCATGATGCAGAACAAGTATTTGTATATGCGTTAAAACGCCTGTGATGTTCAAACTTACGGATGCGTAGGTGACGTAATGCAACTGTCTGGTAACACCGGATACACGTACTTATGCGACAAACAAAATACAACCAAGACGAAATTAGGTTAAGGGCCTGTCATCGGTGTCGGCTACTCACCTGTAACCAAAAAAAGAAGACAATGTTCTTCTGTCACTTCCACGTTCGAACAATTTTTCCCCGCAAAACAATTGTTCAACTTTGTTGTTTCTAAAGTCATCCAACTTCCTTCAGTTTGTACAATTCCTGACAATAATTCAACTTTCCAACGAAATCGCATATGAATAAAACCGAAACGCAGGGAACTAGAACGTGCCGAATTTCTACCATAAAATCGTGTTCGCAGACCGGATTTACTGATGCAGGTAAATATTTACTCGTTTCCATAACAATTACTCACAGGAAATACAAATAATAATAACTATGATATTGAAGCTGTAACATGATCTCTGGCAGAGAATTTACAACTACAAATAATTTTCCTTTCCAGTCTTATTGTGAAAACATACACAATGTCCCTATGAAGTCAATTCGATATACACGTTCTCTTCGGAGACTGACGTTAACGTGTGCCAATTGAAATGATCGGTGCAAAATCTTTGCTGTTATGTTTGATGTTCTTACTTTGGACCAGGCAATTAACAAGACTATTTATGGGTGGTGAGGAACTGCGAGGACAAAGAAGTTTGCTCGCGTTCACTTGAGCGATGAATCGAAGGTGCATTAAAACATCAATAAAGTTGGTGCATCGACGAAGAAATGTCGCGTGAATGGTGGATATTCAGACACCTACAATCGTTAGGTTGGTCAACGTTAATGCGTGGTTATACGTCATTCGTTGGGATGTGCGATGTGCACACACTTCCATTTGTTCTACGATGAAAATTATTACGACTATTTACGACGCCGGTGCGAATTATTATCACACGTTGAATCAACTCTCTGGGTCGCATTTCATCACTGTTGACGATCATAGTTGCGTTACATTTGTCTACTTTGTCTTGAATTATAGCGCTGGAACACCGATTATCAGAAGGATTTACTTTATTCAAACCTATAATCGAGCGGAATTTATAAACTATAGAATGACAGTGTTTTTTATTAGCTTATAAAGCATCCTAAAATGGGACGCCAATTCAAAATAATTGATTTGATATTCAACAATTATTTTTTTTATCATACGATAGAAATCAGTATTTCAGTTCACGAAGTGTATTCATGACGCAAGAATACACTTTTGATCGCAGGAAGTACTTATTGAATAAAAACAATGAACGATGGAGAGCAGAATAAATTTTAATTTCATCTATATGGATTGTGCAGATTAAATGAATGAATGTCTTCAGATAAAATAAAATACGTTTGTTACATTCTTAAACAGCTTGGGATAATTGTTATAACATTTTGATAAGTGAATAATTTATCATTGTTCGATTATTTTTGGTGTAAACTTTTTGTTTCATTTGTTTTATTTTAATCAAATCTTATGTTTCATTTGTTGTTTGCAAAGAAAATTGAGAACAAAATTGTTTGGATATTTTTTAGGATAAGTAAACTGACTCCCGCTATTCAAGTCACAGTTGAGGGAAATTTTATTATAGTCAGACGAGATCAACTTTTGTTTGTGTCAGTATGGGCAACACAGAGGTTGTTCAGGTCAATTAAAACTTTGAACCGAGGAATATATATTTAATAAACACGAGCATGGAAAATAAGAAACGAAAACACACCGTCCGTTGAAGCCGGTAATAATGTAAATATCACACTGCAAAATTGAAACACTACTTTCGTCATTTAACCCGTTGGTACACGTGGTGTGGCTGTGAAGGCTTAAAAAGTTAAATCAAGCTTAAGTACGAAGTTAAGCAATCATCAGTCCCGAACGCGAGCTCGAGCTTGGCTTAAAATTTAAGCTTCGACTGAAATGCTGACCCTCTCGAAGTTTGAGAGAGGGAGGAGGCAGCGCATGGAGTGCACCGAACAACAACAATCCCTCGAGCGCGGTGTACCTCCATACGCTTCTGTCGTCCAACTTTAAAAGCGATATCTCATGGTTGGATTGTTTGGAATTCGAATGACCGTTTGCCTTCGAGGCTTGTTGTAAGACGGCTTTACGAGCGCTAAATGTTCACATCCATTTACAGTTCGCTGTTAACTACGTTTATCATTTTGTGTTATCATTATAGTTAAATTTGCTAACACACTTTTTGGCCCTTCCAAAAGTGCCTTTGACATTTCGCTTTGTGCAAGTCCCGCGGACTTTTGTGAAAGGTTGGAAATGATATTTTTTAAAATTGCTTTTGACGAGGGTATTCGCGGATCCATTTTTCATAAAATATGCACTGCCACCCGATCACATCACGATGATATTTTTCTGTCACGCGGATTATGCATTTTGATGGCAATTTCGGTATATATCGTATGTGTATATATATGAGAAAGAATTTGATATTCCGTGAATATTAAATTAATTTTATCGCTTAAAAGTTCGCGTAAGTGGAATTGGCACTGCAGTTGTATAACTGTATATGAAGAAAAGCAAATTGCCGAACAGCGCGTGAACAAAATCACATTTTGACATTTATTTGACACGTAAATGACACGAATAAACTATTTGGAATTATAAAGAGGTTAATAAATAAAGAGGTTGATCAATTTTTGATTTTATAAAAAGAAATTGAAACGGAAAATCATCAACGAGTCACTATTGATTTCACCATCGAATGACACTTTTTTCCCCAGATGTAGAATGCAGTAATGAACGTTTGCATCTTCGTGAAATTAATATTTTTCATTCGATGTGATGCACGATACTTTGCTTTAATGAAACCAGAAAGCTTATATGAAACGTTCTAGGAAATGTGATTACATAATTACTTTACGAGTATATCCCTCAAAGTTACTCTGCGAGAAGTAAGATTTTCTGCGTTGAGTATTTGATTTCCTTTGAAACTTGATTTTCCATGTTTTACAGGTAAATTAATTTCGATATAAGACAACGCTCTCGACGCAAAATAACGCGTTACTTCTATTTTTCTTTCGCAAATGTTTGCATCAAGAAACTCAGGCGCTTTTTGGTAAGGAAAAACCAAAATTTGTTATAAAAGCTAATTACACTTTCTTTGAACCATCATCAAGTTGCATGGACAAGCATAATCAAAATTTGTTTTAATCGTACGGAAATATGATACCAACTTTAAATAAAAGAAAATACGAACTAAAACTAGAAAAATTATTTCAACAGCAAATTCTTCGTGCTTTTCAACTTTAATTCCGAACTGTTTCGATTCAAGAAAGAAAACGACGGAATTCGACACACTGGCTGCAGTTGCAATATCCTCCGGTGTATGATATTACAAGCGAGCGTGTGTTCATCGCCGTTATGTCGCGGTCTTCCATGTTATCAAATAATGCGACAGGGAACGATAGCGGCACATTCGACATGGTCGGCATATTTCTCGGGGTTGCTGAAAATGAACCGATATTCGTCTTGAGCGGTGTGCATCGGCGTTTATATATCCCCCCGTTCGAAACCGGAAACAGCTCATATTTTGTGTCGGTGTGTGTGCGCGCTTTATGCACTTGTCTTTTCTGCTATCTGGTTTGTGCGCTGACATTAGCGCTGCCGCGCCACGCTACCGTGTGTTACGAAAGCTTAAATGCTCCGCAGGACGTGTCCCCCGTGGGCGTCGCGCGCGCCACGTAAACGTTCGCCAATATTGAACATCCGGCTGGCGCCTTGCGCGCGATAACGAGGCACGTTCATAAATGCCCGCGAAGAACGTGGATCTCTCTTTGTTCGAAACGTTGTTACCGTGCGTTTGTACCGCGGTATCGATTTCCACCAGGCGCCCGTTATTTTCTCTACCACCGCGGATAAATATTTGTTCCCCCATTGGAGGTGGAGCCATTGTTTCATGAGCGTCTCTCTGTGTTTGACGAAAAGTCGCGCTTTGCGAAACTAATTAGCGAGCGCAGAAAACTGTCGCGACAAGACACACTCTTTTACGTTTTGTTTATAGTCTTTTGTGAATTGCAAAATTTTTGTTTCTGTTTGTTCGGATGAAAATGATTCCAACTTGATGATACACGCAAAATATGAACTTTCCAGTTGATATTCACCGAGTTTCGCCGTGAATCGCATTATTTTGTGCGATCCACTTTGTAATGAAATTGTAATTAAACTTTTCTTTGATGAATTGAAACATTAATGTATTTTCATTTTATGATACACGAAATAACATGCGTTTTGTTGAATATCAATTTTCAATATTTTTCTTTGCAACGGCAAACAATGTTTCAATTATCCAGGAACAACAAATTGATTATTTTTTTTGTATTTCCACCGTGGAGGAAATGTCTCTCCGGTGTATATCATACACCGATCGAATTCTCCCCCGACCCCTATACACCTGTTAGATCGAATGTGTTAAAATAATACCCTCTATAATTTCAAACGGAGTCACTTTTGTCGACATAATTCTTTGACGAAGTGCGAGAGAGAAGCTAAGTGCACGGTTTGACGGGATATCAAATACGTCGTACTATTGCGAGAAACCTAGCAAGGACTTTGGTGAAGTGTCGGTGCTTGTAGAAACCGCTACACACCCTCTGTCAAGCCAGCCCCGGTGCACTTAACTGTGGAAAGACCTAGCGATTCTAACAGGACACCATCCACTTACTCCGTGGTTGCCCCATCCTCCAGCCCACTAGCAAACTAAGTGAACGATCGAACCGTATGACGAGTATCGTCATTAACTGATTATGTCTGCGACTGAGTTACAGGGGCGACGAAATCCAATCTTGTCATCGGTCTCTCAAAACCATGCACATTAAAAAGTCGACGGGCGGCCAGACGTGAGAGGAGCCGCGGTATAACTGGGCGAAACTTGTACCGTGCGATGTGTACGTGTGACCGAACAGCCTGATGTGAGTGTAACAGCAATCAGAGATAATGTTATAGCGCAGCGCACACTGCGCCAATTGATTTGGTTTAATTAGATTTTAGCCCGCGCGGAAATAATGATATTTAAAATAGTCGCGCGCGGTTGTATCGCTGAAATTACGTCGTTTCATTTGCGACGCGCGTCGTTTTTTTTTTTCACCTCCTCGGAGTTAATGAGGTCAGCGCGAATAATTCTGTCGACCCGCTCAAGTTGATTGATTATTTCGTGCCTCGGCATGTTTGATTATTTTTCGCTAATTGCATTTAATTTTCTATGCATGAGATTTCAATTTGCTTGCATGGGCAAGCGGTGGATCATATAATATTCATACAAACATTGTCGCTTTTAATTAGCGTTTCATTTACCAGCAAAAAAATCAATTGTGAAAGATCCAAACGGAGGTTGTAATAAATTTGAAAAAAAGAGGTCGACGCGATGAGATAGATGTTTTTACTTTTTAATACGTTTTGGAAGATTTTAAACTCGTGGGAAATTAGCAGAACAACAGACGCAAAAAGATAATCGAGAAATATTTTTCCACTTAGAGTACAATAATTCATGTGATCATAAGGAACAAAGGTCGGGAGGAGCTGGAAAACAATTAACGCGAATGTTTTTATTTTCAGCTTGATTTAATTAATTATGAAATTCTTCCTCCGGACTCTTATAAAATTACTCTCAACAGAGAATTCCATCATAAAAATAACACAGACATTTGTTCCCTCTATTTCGTTGCGTAATCCAACTGATCCATCAATCTCTCACTTAGAGAACATAGCAGAAATATTTAACTCATTAAAATTATAAAAATCCAGCGGATTGTTAATACCTCAGCGAAAAACAATGCGAACTGCAAAAATGTTTTCAATCTCTTTCATTGCTCAGGTTTCAGTAATTTTTCACACGAATTTAATTCTCTATTTTGCAGATTCCAAAAAACGATGAAAGCGCGGTTTACTGAACTCTCGCATAATCCGGCGCATTAATTAATCATTTTGATCTGCATTAAAATTATTCGGAACATATTCTTTTGATAATAAAAAAAGAGTTGTCCGGGCGAATTCAGTTGATGAAAGCATTATTATATTTTCGAACGAGAATGCACGCACGCACAGCGTCGCGTTTAAAAAAAAAGTACACAGTTCAAAGGAACCCGCCGGCTGGAATTAGTTTGCGTGATTTTTTTGACATTAGCGCTGAATAAAAGGCTTGAAAGCACGCAGGCCAGCGTCCAGCGAGCAGAAACAATGACGGCAAATACGGGCGATGGAAAATATCGGCAGCAAGTAGAAGAATGGACACCAACTGTTACGTTTTACAAAGGACGACAAAAATACAACGCTCTCGTGCTGTTTAAGCAACACGCGAGATCAACGCGTGTGATGTTTGCGCCCGCATACGCCATTCATCAAAATTGTGAGGCGCTTGATATACGTCCGAGCGGTCGATTTCGAGAAGAATTAATCCTCTTTAAATAACGGGTTCAACTATAAGCTCGTCAATTTTTTTCCTTCCCTTGTAACTCTCTCTCCGAGAGCGCCGAACGAATTACCATAATTAATCATCAAAAATAATTTGACGAAGAATTAATTAATGAAAAATTTTATGTATTCTGTCCGAGCGAATGTATAATTACCGGCCAGATGTTTCGATGATGTAAATGGTTGGTTAAACGATGCATTTTTGCTGTACCTTGCCAGTAGATGCGATGGCATAAATACTCCAAAATCTCGTTTTACCCGTGTACTTGGAGGGGTATCATGTACACCTGAAGAGTATGAAGTCGAAAGAGGTAAACGAGAGTAAACGAAATAGGATATGCAGATGGGAGAGAAGGGAGACATGCATAAGTTTCACGGAGAGCCAAGCTTCCGGCGACGATGAAGGCGAAACTGTATTACAAAACAAAACGCCGCGCGCATTACGTTTACGAAGATGAGAATCACGCGATTGAATTTACAAACATATGGCAATGCCGTGGCACGACAACGTTCTCCGCATAAAGCAAAGCGAACTTCATAAAGTTGCAGGCGTCTCGGAACGCACACACACATACACACACACACACGCCGCTCGAGATTTCGCATAATAAATTATGGTTACCGTTGCGAGTACCCTGACACTGTTTCAACTTCCCCCCTTCGTCGTCAGACGTCCATTTTTTTGCAGCGCAAACTACCGCCTGGAATCTTAAACAACAAATTTTTTTAATTCACAAGTCACAATAAAATTGTCTCCCTGCCAATCGATATTTTTAAACGAACTTATAGTGTCAACAGAAGCGACTTAACAAATGAAAGGCGTCGGTTAATCCGCTTCCAATCAGTTACGTTTCGTTAAATCGAACATTTCCCAGTAGCCGATTGTGGCGATGAAATTGTGATCTACCGCAAAGTGGGATTGAAATTAGATTTTCGCGAACAATTTTCTGGGCAATGCAATGCGATTTGAGAAATCAGCGGAAGATAAATAGGAACGAAAATAGGCCAAGAAAGATGAGAGGTCGGCAGAGATGAAAATAATAGTAATACAAACAAACGAAGTAAGTCCGATCTGCTAGTGGATAGGGTTCTTGGCACATGTACCACTTCGGTTCCGTGCATCATCGGTGCGTTCCATCTCCGGACCAATCCGCACACCGTTCAGTTCGACATCATTTTTTTATCGAGTTATCTGTGTATTCTGTTGACCCGATGAGATACAGTCCAAGAGGGTTTTCGCCTCGTTTTTCTCTTACGATTTATCTTCGTATGGATTGGCCTTTTGTATATTCCCTTTTGTTTCCACTCGAACGAGTGAGAACGGCCATCGCAAAATCAGCACCGTATTACGAGCTTCTATTCTATCTCTCACTTAATAAAATTTCAACGAATCGACTGCTGGTAATTTCAAATAGTATTCAAAGGCTTTACAAATTAGTGTGGGTTTAACAGCAATAGAGCGTGTATAATGTTGAACCTTGGTTTTAGTCAAATACGGGAAATTTATTCGCATGTATAATTTATGTGAGTATAAGAAACAAATTTTCAGACGAAAGAGAAAAAAGATTGAGACGGTTCGAAATTGTGATGGTGTAATTGTTTTGTAACATTCGTTTCTGACGACATGTTTGGATTAAGGATTCCGATAAAATGTCAACGGAAAAGTCAGGAGGAGCGCGGTTGGCTAATCTGGTGATCTCAGGGGGAAAGTCTTGGGTAGTATAAATTGAATCCAAAAGATGTCACATGTAGATTGTAAATCTAGCTGTGTACACATTATTTGTTACTATCTAATCCTATAAATCTAGATTGCCATGCAACTTCTTAGTTATACACTTTTGTTCTCTTGTTCGCGTAAGAGAATATAATGGAATCCTATAAACTAGTGTATCCTCCACTATTTGAAGATGAAATTCAATATTCAGTGGAATTTATTCGAATCGATTATGTATTTTTCGGAATGAAAATTTTATGAAGATTGAAACTTTAGATGCTTCAGTATATTAAAATTTGACTTTAATCATTTTCGTTTCATGCATTTTGAGCTACACGTCGGTACGATTTTGCATAAATTTTGAGCATGAAAGAGAGCCTTTATATTAATAATGAGATGGCATAAAATCGATGTATTAAACAATTTAGCCACGCTGAAGGGATTGTATGCAAATTGTTAATGGTGCGTATGATGAAGAGCGTCTAAAAAGCGTGACGAAAAGATAACGTCGTCCATCACGATTTCATCTTTCCTCCAAAGAATGACAGTTTGAAAACAAAGACCCGCGTGATTCGACTCGGAGGAATTGCGTTGCGCAAACTTGCATGTGGGAGAGTGAACGTGTAAACGAGCAAAGAAGAGAGATTCAACGTCAAAATTCATAACGGCGGAACGAAATTTTTCTGTACACGTTCGTAGAAATCGTCTTGCAAAAATGAAAAATATATATATATATATATATAGAATCGTTCCTTCCAATCGCGCGACCAGAATTTATTATTTAAAACTGTGCCCATTCATCTGCCATCAGCGTGAATTAAATTTTCCTTTCAAGATTTTTCATAGTTTATGAATATATGCATGACTACCGCAAATAATGGTAAATATTTTTAACGTCAACCTTTTTGTTCTGAGATTGCGCATCCAATTCATTTGCCTTCTACGCGATTTTCATTGTATTCATTACTCTTGCCCCAGCAACTAGGTCAATGATAAACCAGAGAGGATATTGCGATTAAATTCTTCGATCTAATTTCCGTACAAACTTCTTCAAAAAAGTTCGGATAAACGCGCAGCGGATTGGAAAATTTAGCCAAAAACGTGTCAGTCTCACGACCGAGAGATGAGTTAGCTTGAAGCTCCTCATGGCAAAACGTACAAGACAAATAATAATTATCGAGATGATAATGACGTTAATAGTTGGAACGAAGGATGCTTAATTTATGGGTTTCTTGCTGCTGCGCCTTGCGCCGAATTAGAGCAATGAAGCTCGGCAATCTTGCAATAAACTGCGTCGTAGACATGAGTGTTTAAGTGCAAATAAGTGGGTGCTGTATGTGCATGTTTCCTGGACCCCAGCCAGTTCCGGGTATTATATTTCTCCGCGCTTTTAAGCTCATTAAGAAATCTTGATCCGCGTTTTCAAAATCGTCACATTTGTACTAACTTTTTCTCCTCGTTTTTATAGTTCCCTTTTCATAGAAACAATTTTCGTTTCAATTTCAACTAATTGTTTTAATTAAAATTTTATAACGTTTCAACATTTTATTTTGTTTCAAATCTTGGATAAAGTTTTTGTATTTTTATTTTCGTTTGAAAAAAAAATTGTCACAATGAAAAACAATTGAAGTTATTTAGTGGAATAATACTATTTCAAAAGAAAACAAAAATAATAACACATGGTATTTCTGGTCAACTTCGTTTTGTGTGGCATTTCGTTTAGGCCCAGACATATTTTCCAAGACCAGATTTCTGATCGTAAAACTTGAGTGGCGCAAAGTCATTTACAATGGAATAAACAAAATGACAGAACAATAAAATTACAAAAATTGCTTCTTCATGTAGGCATTAAATTTAAAATAATACGTTTGTCGTTGAAATGGTTGGGAAACTCAGACTTTGCTTTTCGGTGCAAGCTCAGACCGGTCGTTTCGCTCGAGTGCCGCATTCTCTGCACTCAAAGTTTAACGCACTTACGGGTTAGTGTCCAAGTACACTGGGCGAAACGATTTAACATCAAGCAACGTGATCGAGGTCTGAATTTCATTTTCAAAAAATAATATTTCGTTGTATTACGTTTTGATGATGCAATTTTGCAAGTTTGAAAAAGTAAATAAATATCTGCTTACGTCTCAGGTGTCATTTAAAATGAAGACTGTAATTTCACTTCGACAAAACAGTTTCATCGTCTTCTGGTGCATTCTCCTCAGTGACTTCAAACTCGTTTATTTTATACGCAGAATTATGAACTGCTTTGAAATAGACGTTCAAAGACTACGCCATAAATCATTAAAATAATTAACGATTTCATTTGCCATGCTCGAGATGTAATTTCAAGAGGGACAGCTGGGAGACATTTTCATTTTGTATGTATGCGTTGTCAATAAAGATAGGGTAAACTGTTACAACATTAATTAAAATTATTAAATTCATAATGTCAATAATTATGTTTCATTTAATTGCTGAATTATTAATTTATAAAAATTCATTACCGATAATTATGAACGACCGGACGGAGTTTTTTATTTCATCGATATTATAAAAATTTATATCTATTAAAGCACGTAATTAAGGTATAATGAATTCAATCACAGTTGCAGAAAATTTTATATTTTATATCAACTCTCGTTCACAGAGCTATATTTTTTTAATATTACTCAATAACGAACTAATGAGATTTCACCGTGAAAACGTATTTAATTTCAATCCATAATAATGTACTGGATTCATAAAATATATTCCTCGATTGTATTATTGAAATTCGTAAACAAATTTCGTACCCAACGTTATGAATGCAACGTTGAATAGAAAACCTGAAAAAAAAACAAAAATAAATAAATAAAACACACGAACTGGAAAAATAAATTACCCTGAAATAATTATCAAAAAGAATCATCTATTTTATATTTGAAATTCGTGAAACATCCACGATTACACGAAATCAAAGTGCATAAGGTCGAGTGGTTTGCAAACACAATTATTCAAAAAGTTAAACCAGTTAAATAGCCCACTTTAAATTACAAACATCAAACAATATAAATTGACTCAAGTTCCCTGCAAGTGATTGTTCTTACCGAAGAATATAAATTAGTTTGGGAAAGCCTATTCGTAAGCGAAACGTTCAGCGATTCTAGAATTCATGGCAAGTCGGGAACGGAGATCTGATCCTCGTCAATTCGGAACTTCGCGATATAGCAAGTTGCTCGGGCCGCTTTCGCTCTCTCATTTTGTCTCTCCGAGACTCTCTCCGCTTCTGCGCCCGGTTGCTCGACTTTGCAACGCTTGTCTCTACCAATGAATTCAGCAACGCGCGAGATAAATGCGAGTCGAGAGTTCTTCGCCTTGGCGGAAAAGTCACGATTCACTCCGCTTTATGATTCAAAGTCACGCGGTGGAGCGACAGTTTCTGACAGCTCGGGATATCGCGCATCTCATACGTCGCACGAAAATCTGCTCGCCAAGATGCCACTCTTGACACAGCTAAACCGCCGTGAGATCATACCAACCTGCAACAGAAAGATAAAACGTTTCTTATTACGTATTTTCTGTGAGCAAAAAAGAAGCTACATTAAAGAAAGAACGTTTATCACGCTGCAATTTTTTTTGCCTCCAGTTTTTTAGTTCTGATCTTCATGTTTCTGCCAACATTATTCAAAACAGAAGTGAAGATAAAATTTTCTCGTTGGTTCGAGTGTAAGCTCAAGAGGGGCGTTTATTTGGTAGGCATTTTCGATGCAGATGAAAGTTAAGTGCATCGAGTTTTGTCAATGTTCAATGTGCTTAACAGTTTGCTTAATATAAACTTCTGAGAAATCAGGCCAGTTTGTATTATTAAAGAGAGCGTTCGATACGACGATTTTAAGGGTATCGATTTTTTACTTATACGTCGTTCATTATTCGCAACGCCGGTAATTCAGGCGTCAAGTTTGGTAATTGTATGTCAACTCGTGAGGTAAATTATGCAAAATTCCGAAACCGATATCTGCTAATAGAAAGACAATTTGTAAAGTTTATTTCAAGGAAAAAAAAGTAACCTGCTCAAAAGTTTGATAGCGGTTTTGTAACTGTCGCGAATTTCCGGATGATGTTTTTAGTTACAGTTGAAATTCCAGCGAGCACGATCAGAAATCTTATTCGCGTTACGAAAAAGTCCCAAAATAAGTTGAAGTAAATTTCGGAAAAGTTCAAGTGTTTGACTTTTGGGGTAGCGGTATCAAGTTTGTTTCAGGTTGAACGACTGGTGCGCTGATAAACTTTGCAAACTTCATGACTCGTTCGTAAAAGGTAATTTAAAATTACGCACGTCAACCGACGCGCCATTCATGGGTTCACGGACTGCGATCCTCCGAGCATTTCGGTTCATCGAATGGCACGTTCCAATGGAATTACTTGCAAAAGCGAGAGTGGAAAAGGTGCTTTGATTTCGATCGATTTAAACATATTACCGAACATTAACATTTCACTTTGCAAACGAAATTATGGACAAAATGTGCAAGATGAATTGTCAATCTTAAGCGATAAATTTTTTATATGAAATAAAAACTATGTCTTCTGCATATCTCATTTCGCAGAATAATTTCAATCGTAATTTAAAAAGCAGTTTTTTTTCGCCCACACGGTGTTTTAGAAATACGAAATTCAAAAGGGCATATATATAATCTTCACATGCGACGTGGCGTGGCATCGAAAAACCATTTGTCAAACTTGCATACGACACCTTCAAAGCAGTTTAATATGAAAGGATGTGAAATTTTTCAAACAAATATGCATTTCAACTAACGACACGGCTACATTCGAATCATTTTTTAATACCCAGCTGCGTATTATTGTCAGCTCTGTCAGACGCCACAAAACGCCCGACGCCGGGGTGTTGTGTGTGAGAAATTGTGTCTTTCATCGACAACTCAACCATGGTTGCATACATCATTAATAATTTTCAATGCGAAACCTTATAGCGATACACTTTTTTGCAAAGAAATTGCACATTTCATGAAAATTTTACAACATTACAAAACTGAACAGTTTATGATGTCAATATTTGTTTGCACAAAATTTACTCAATTAAAATGATTATTTATTGCATCAAAATAATATTGTGTAAAAGAGCGAATAAAAACAGATGGAACGTTTTCATCTCATTTGAATATTTCATTTTGATTTTTATGGTATGAATTTTTTTGTTGGGAGAATTGTTTTCCATAAGAATCGGCTTTTCATTTAAAACTGTCAAAATCAGTCAAACGGCCTTATTGAACCGTTTTCTGTCTTAGATCAAAATCAGATAAGTTATCTCGATCAAACTCTATTGTGCATGCAACCAACGAAAGTGATTTTTTCTCCCAACGGTAAAACGAAATAAAAGCCCCGTGCCACTTTCATTACTCGCGCTCATGCAAATGCATTGAGCTCATTTTAGAACGGTTCCGTGCTTTCTGCTTAAAAAAAACTAAAATGCAGCGGTACCTGACCGAGATGCGTTCGGAATTTTAATATCAGAATAGAATTGTTTAATAAAATTTACTATTTATGATGAAGGCAGATATTGTCTTTTTCAAAGATACGAAGTAAATTAATTCCCTGAGATAAATAGAAAATACAAAGCCTATGCACGCCTTTTCTCGCTTTCCTCATTAATTCACACGATAAAAACGTTATTAACAATGATTGAAAAAACAATTAGAAATTTCACGGGTGATGAAATATTCGTTTCTCATCTCTCCATTCAAATCAATAGATGGAACGTTTCAATATGACTCGTATTTATTTTACCGCGTTTTATCTTGAATAGTAATTTTTGTAGGATAAATATTCGGCTTCGGCGGAAACAATTGCCTTTCGTTTGAAAAAAAAACTACGTTAAACGCGAGTTGATTGAAGGTTTAATTTGGGGAGAGTGACGTTCGAAGACAAAGAATTGGTGGTGAAATAACAAGCGCCTCTTGACTACGGCAATAAAAAGAGGGTAATTTCGTGCCACTGAAATACAGTTGTAAATGAACAAAAAACTCCGATAGTAACGTCAAATGGCAAGCGGAAGTTGAAGTAGAAAAGACTTATTCCGGCAGGCTCATCGATTGCCGTGCGTTTCGACGCTGAGCTATTTTAATTAACGGTGTATACCAGTTCATATATCCCGCGGTGCAGGAGCTGGACACCAGAGCACCGGGATCTGTGTTTGCGACGGGAGATGGCCTATAAACCCTATAGGATTACACGTGTATATGAGCGTAAACCCAACTGCGGTGGATGCTCGCACGAGCGTGTGTCCATTTCGCGCTGAAAATGCTCGCATGACTGACCAGGGCGATCATCCGTTTTATAAATTACGTATAATGCACATAAAACGTCAAAGTCGCATCTCAAGTCACCTGTGCTTAATCGCAAATTTCAACCTCGTATTTGACAGAATAAAATTTTTTCCATTTTTTATTCACGGGATAAAAAATTCATGGCATTGTTGAAGTAGTGAAAAAAGAGTAAGTAAATAACACGTGCTAGGGATTAAGTTAAATAGAATATTGAGAACGGCTGTGTGTTTATATACAACATTTCAACAACAGACCAATACTCTTGTTTTAGAATCCGAAGTGGACAGACCTTAAGCTTTGCCCGGAAATCTCCTTGAATGAAAAAAGTCTGCTGTAAAACAGGAACGTAAATTTAAAAGTGAATCTAGGTTAATGAATGTAGTATTTTAATAGTGTTATACATTAAATAAATATTTTTCTACATAAAAGGTATTTTTTAAAGGTGGATGGAAAAAAAATGGAAAAAATGTGTAATTACGAACTTTTGTACTTTATATTCAGACAAATTTTTCTTCGTTTAAATGATTAGCTCGTTGGAACATGGAACGACAATAAAAAAAAGGCAATTTTAATTTAGAACGATTTTTATTTTATATGCGACAATCACTCAAAATGCAATTTTTCATTCTGGCCTCTGTCAAAACCACAATTAAGCTGCCAAAACGTAACGGACATTAGCAAAATCCCTGATTCACGGTGGAACTGAACCGCTTGAAGCAGAAAAACTGTGAAATTTGAAAGAGAGCGCGAGAGTTGATTAGCCGCGTCTTTAATCAAACGCAAGTTATAAATCAAGCGTGACGCCGGTGTTTACCCTTGGTATAAACAGGCCGATTGTACGATGCGTCGAAATATGATTTCTGGGCTTTTAATTAAGCTGGGGTGGTTATGATTAATGGACCAAAGTCCTCACAAATGTACCAGCATCTGTGAAATTTCGCAAATGCTGACTGATGTGCCAGTCGACCGCGAAACGCGCCCCGAAAACAGAGAGGAAACGTCAGACAAAACGATGCGCCAATTTCAACGAAGATAACCGCAATACAAAGGGAGACACTAACTCACACACGGGTGCAATTTCAGTTTCGCGTCGAATTTCCGAGACACGAACCACTGAGAATGTGCAAAACGAGAAATAAAATCAGCTCTCGAATTTAATTACTGATAAATAGGGTGGAGGTAAATAAATAAAAGAGATGCCCCTTTTGGGTAGGTGAGAAGCGCAAGTGCTTTGAGAACTGTGTTCGCGATGGCCTACAGGTATATTCACGTTGAAATGTTCTTGCTTCATTTCAGAGAGTCTGCCCGCATATGTCCTGCTGCTTTTGCAGTGGCAAAAGCAACCACCATGATGGAGGTGGCCTTTCATTACTCACTATTTCGTTGCATTTTTCACGCTGAATTATTTCTCATGTGCAAAAAATGTTTGCCAAAAATACAGTCAGAGGGCGATGATGTTCAAAATTTTCCGGATTTTATTTCGTTCAATTTAATTTCTTTTGTGCCAAAGAATCGACTGTGAATATTTTTAATTATCATTTCAACCATCTCATTAGTGTATCAGCAATTTACTTAGGATGAGATTAGCAGATGATAAACGGATATTACGCTATAGCTGAATTCATATCCGAACCTTGTTAAGGCGTAATTAAATAATAGCATTTGCTTTGTACAGTTAATCAATATGTACAATTCAGATTGCAATGCAATATGTAAGATTAAATACGGCAAATACAATGTCCCGGATTGATAACATCTACGTCACATAAAATAGGTGTAGAATTCACTTGAGATAATGTTCATCACTCTGAAATATACATACTATCCCGAATATAATATCAACAGATCTCAATGTTGACAGAGAGACATTTAATTTTAAAACTTGCACGACAATAATGTGTAAATGAACTCTCCCATGTCCTTTAGTACGAATTTGTATTTCATCAAAACGTAATTATGTATAGTTCATTAGGTTAACCAAGTGGGCTTTATTTTCAATTCGGTTGAATCATGTTAATTCTGTTGATGTTGGCGAAAGCTTGTCACAAACGAAACTCTCACAATGGGATCTTGCGCAGGACGAAAATGCATTCGTCGAATTTGCGTTCGATGTTCGTTATCTCGACAATGGATTATAGAATTGCGGCCACAAGTCGAGTATCTTCACGTGGAGCTTCTCATCTGTATAACGATGCACAGATTATCCGGACCCCCTCATGCGCGGATAAGCCATCGACAAAAATATAACAAGCATCACGATGCTTTACACGCTCAGAAATTCGCCTACGATTTTTCATGCTTACACTGTAATGCTTCGAAGCATCGAGTATTTTGCATTTGATAGTGAGTTAATTAGTGGTTGAAATGCATTTTGGCTCGTATCGAAATCCCACAGCCGCTATGCTGAATACAACATTACCCCTATCCTACGATCAGCGGCACAAACATATTGAGAGCGTTATCTTGTTGTGGCAATCAAACGGTGCTGTAACGACTAATTCTGCACCACCACTTTGCACCCAATCATAAAGAAAATTAGCTCTCGCGCAATGTTCTCGCAAAAAGTCTTTCGAAAACTGACCAAACAATCACATTTTTTTTCTCGTTCAAAATGATGAGCAGCCAAAATTTTGCCAACTTCAGCTGACATCATTTGAAGCAATTAGAGTTAATTTGAATAGTGGAGTTGGCCTACAATGGAGGCACTTCTGAGCCGAGAACTGCTCTCCTAGGAGTTGTATTATCAGCAAAATTAATTAGTTTTGTCCGGACTAATGTCTGCGGTTCAGACTGTGGTGAATTTTTTTGCAACCAAACAGAGAGAAACCCAACCGGCAAAAAACGCAGAGTGATGAGTGAAAAATTTGTATCTGCGGATTACTTCAAGAGGTTCATTCAAACCTTTATTCAAAAACTTTTTACAAAGAAAAAAGAGAGACATTTTTTTTTCAATGCCTAGAATTTTGATTCGGGTTTCATTTCAGAATTCTATAACAGATGTGTATGGAACAACCCCAACCGTTCTTCCACGATGTATAACCGAAGTTTAATCTTCTTCAACAATGCGAAAATCCAAGTCCGAAACGAAACAGTTCAAATAGCAGTGCCACTTATCTTACATTTGAATGCGCGGGGCTGTAATTTAGAATGATTTCAGGAGTATTTATACATAGGAAGCTGTTCGAAAACTTGGTCTGCGAGGCGCGGAATTTAGGAAACGCGCTGAAGGAAATTAACGGCTCGTTCTCGAGTGTGGTCAAGTTTGCAGGCGACCGTGCGGCGAGTAACGACACTTTTAAGCAGAGCCCGGTAGTTCAAACAATCTGAACACGTGTCTTGGCACCAACCGGAAGAAGAAGCGTCGCGCACGAGCGCTGTGCATTATCTCTAGCTGTGCGAGGTCAACTGGTGCAAACATTTGTTCGGAAGCGCGTGAACCAAAGATGCCGCATGCCCGGGGATATTAGTTACCAGAGATAACGAGTGTCCAGGCACCGAGCTTTCCGCTGGAGCCTCTTTACCTTATCGGCCTTATAAACACTTTTAGGATCTGCAGTTTTGGATAGCTTTTAGAAAAGCTTCCAGTTATTCAAATATCCTTATCAATGAAAGTTCCTGTTGCTTCGTCTGTATCTTGTTTCAATCTGAAAGCATCTTTTCATCATGAGATGTGAAAACATCCGCAGAGTCATGGTTTAATGATTAGCTCGATAAAATTTGCATCGCACGAAAATTTCATGAATGCTTGGAACTGGCCGTGTGCAACGAATCAAAATTATTACAATTAAAATTATTATTGTTATATCCATTTGATAGTACCGGAAACTGTGAGTTGAATATGAGTTTGATAAGTACGTGCATTTGATACGTTTAGAATAATATTACAATTTCGTTTTACACATATTGTATTTCACCGAACTTTGTTATAGTTATAAATTTCATGCTGTATTCATATGAATTATTACGACTTGATACGAGAGCTAATTGTTCTAACTTCTTTTTTTTATTGCTCTGAGTGTTTTTGTGTACAAGTAATAGCAAACAATTTTCATGATTTTAGTTCGGTGTTTGGTTATGTTTTTTAGATATTGGCACACATTGACTGGACTCGGCAACAAAACATATAACTTTGCCGCGAGTGGCGCATGAATTATAGCATACATTATTTGATCATAGTATTGTGCTATCTGCTAAAGACAGAATTTATCAGCAAATTTCGTTTGATGATGGCCGCTAATTCGAATGCAATAATTTCATTGATGGTAGAATTGCGTCGGATCTGATTTTGTATCATGTCCTAATGAATTTTGCAAACAACAGGCAATTAGGTTATGTAACAAAATTGTATCACGATCATATTCATTTGCAGGGAACGAGATATTTTTGCGACGTATTAATGCACCTCGAATTTACCTTCTGTTCGACTGATAATCAAATTTTATTTTTTCTATACTAATTGATTATTTACAGTTGTACTTGAATCAAATTCCGTCATCAGAGTAATGAATTTGCACTCGGTGATATTATGGCCAAAACTCCGAGACCATTATTTCATTATCTGTTCCATTTCAACTGGCTGCATATTGCATGTGGAATCGAAAAATGTGAAATTGATCAAAAGCGCACACACACATAAGACAATCATTGAATTCAGAGTGCGAACCGTTGAGTTCTTGAAAAACGATTGCACGTCACTCAGCATTAATTCATCTCCGTGAATTTGGTAAAAAGCGGAAACTTTTCTCAATCGTTTGAGAGGGAGGAGAAGAAGCGGAAGGGGGGAGGACGAAAAAAAAAGGAAAGTTCAGATCGAATAAGACTGTTCAATAAATTCCGAATCTACTTATGGCAAAATGCAACTTCTTAGAATAAAGTTCGTGAATGTCAATTCCGTAATCCTTGGGACTATTTTTCTCGAGTACACATCCAGCGGAATTGAACGAGTATTATTTGTAAGACCAACGTAATGGTCGAACGGCGAAGGAGCCGACAATCTATTGCATGTAAAGAACGCGCGAAGATTCCACTTGAACGGGTTGCAGAATTCACTTTGGGGCTTTGAATGGGGCGCGTCGGCACCTGTGCCAACTTGAAATAGCAAAGCAGAAGCTTGCTCAGGACAGTAGTAAAGGTTGACGTATGCGCGGCCGAGCGCTTATAGGATTATAAGCTTCAGTGGGATAAATCCTCCGAGACATGTGAAACTGGTCCGAGCACACCGCTACAAATAATAACTGCCGGCAAACAGGGCGCAATTGGATATGTAACAATTAGTAGATTCGATTTTACGAGCAAACAAAGTCTATTAGAATTAGAGTAATTCTAAGCCAGCCGCGTCGCATCTACCGCTGATATCTCGGATGATGGAATATAAATGAGCTTCCAATCAGACTGTCCCAGTTATTTGATTGTTTAATCATGTGTATATCCTCGCTTATAAAGTTAACACAATCTCCTCCTCGGTTGTGTCCCTACACAAATTTGTACAACCCTTCCAATTAAACTTGTGTAAATTATTGCTGCAAACATTTCCTTCAAACGGTTCTACTCATGGTTAAATATTGCAACTATAAAATTGACCAAACAGGAAGGCCTTGCGACCCTTTTGGAACAATTTAACGTTTCATCTCTCAAAAGTTTGATTCGTGTCGTTCGATGACTTTTAACATTGAAGCTGAACGGAATTGATGGAAAAACCTCAATTAGCAACTTTCATGCCACAATGCAATGGACATTTCGTGGGTACGCTTAGGCATGTTTTACGTCACGAGACAACGACGTGGTAAGTGATACTGTCATCTGGACCAAGTGCTCTGCTAATTCGAGAGAACATAGAGAGCTGGATTAGTCACGGCGTACTGTTTTACAGTTTGACACGTTGTCGATAACAGTTACCGCCAAACTTATGAATGAGTAATTCGATTCGAAATACCAGGGCATAGACGTTATTTCCCCAAATAAACTCAGATTGTCAAATCATTGTCACTTGCGTTTGATGACTTTATATTGAGTTGCGTTTATCGATTTGATCATTGTTTATACGGCGGAGGGTAATATCAAAGATTAACGCGAACGTCCACAGACAAATTCGACGGTTCGAATCGGACGTTTTGTTTAATCTATTTGTGTCAAGAAATTTTTTCAATGCACCTTAATGCCTTGATATTTTGTAGAATTACGAGTTAAGTACAAATCAAATTCACGACAGTGGATTTATAAATTTGTATGAAAAGTAGAAGGTTGTATTTAATTAAATGTTGAATTTCAATTGAATGTTATTAGTACGATTTAAACAATTTTACATGTCGAACTGTTTTAACCATGAAAAGTTTTCTGTCGAATGTCAATTTTTATTTGTCTGTGATTAAACAAAAGACGTTGACAAATAGCCAAGAAAGTTTGTCGCGGCTGTCGAACTTGAAACAAACTGATGTTAAACTGTGAACTTTGTATTAAATGTTTGATGTATTGGCAAGAAATAACATGAATATATATCCCTAAAATTCTAAAAATAACGAGGTATAGTTGAACATACAAAACCAGCAATTAGAAACTGAACCGATGACATTTTCAACAAGTAAACTTTTATTTATCCATTTCATCAATTTTAAATAATCCAAACTCACTTAAATTATAAACTAAATGATAGAGGAATCAAGTTTTTCTTTAGAAACTAAAACTGTTTTCTCTGGCAATTTACAAACAAGAGTAACAAACAAAATTAGATCAGAAAATCCCTCATGAAACTTTTCTCATTCATTTGCAATCACCGCAAGATTTTTGTTTAAATTTTGAAACACAGTAAATCGGTACTTGGTTTTCCTCGAGGCAAAATTCTTAACGGAATTATATACAAATCCTGGTTAAAATATAAGTCCACGGGTTGCTCGCGAGTGACAAGTTGGAAAGCGGAAAGCAGAAAAGTGTAAACGGGACAGAAGTGCAACTAACTAACCCGGGTAACAAATTGTTTATTGCCACATGCTGGAGTCTCACAGTGTCGGTGCCTTTGGGGGCCTGTCACGAGCTCGCAACCCCCAAACTCTGTCCCTCGGTTCGCCCGTGGCTCCGCTCGCTCTCGCAGTGCGAACAACGTAGCTGCAATGTATAGGTACATGCACTTGTATGTACGTATCATACGCACACCGAGTACAACTTGGAAACACCGCAGGGTACACGTACAGTACCAGCGCGGGATCATTTTTATTACGGCCACGCGTAAAACGGGCGTTTCAAGGCTCGTATATTTTCCCGCAGGCGCATGGAGATGCTGGCAGTACAGATCCGACGTCTCGCAAATGTCTGGTGGAAGCATAGAATATCCCAACTTATGGGATTCAACGTGATACGTGTGTGTGGATCATGCAAACTTTCAGGTACGGTTTTATAGATTAGAGGGAGTAACCTCCTCGCAAAATTCGCCATCTCATTATCGCACACGCGCGTTCATTTCTTTCGCGCAGTTTCTTTTTTTGTCCGTCGTCATCATTTTTTTATAATCCTTTCTTTTTGGCATTTTCTTTTGGGAATAGGGCGGGTTACACGCACCAGTGACCACGGAGAGTTGGTAAGTCAGAGAGCATAGCCCGGAGTTGAGGGGATTTTCGAGTTGTTTGCTTTTGGCCTCCCGAGGCAAGGGCAAGGTTTAACGTTTGATGCCACGAAAAGGGCTGTAATAAACTTATTCCGCTTTCTGATAAATGAGTCGGAATAAAATTGACCGAAACAATGAAATTAAGCGTACAATACAGAGCAAACTGCAGCAGCGCCGGTCTGAAACTTGGGCGCAAAGTGTTTTTATGAGCCCTCAAACAATCCGCCCTCTTATCTAACCCAAAAACAAACGTTAATGCAAAGTCGATAATACACTATATACTCCTCGCGCGTTTATTGTTCCGAAAGTATTATTTCACGCGGGCAATAAAGAGCGAGATATATCGCGCGCTTTTACAGCCTTTAGATAATTCAGAAACCCACACCTCTGTATACGCCGAGTACTCGAGCACGAGGGTCATTTCGACATCGATGCGCGCCCGGTTTCTCTGATAGTCGCCGGTACTATCCCGTGCATGGGAATCCGCGTAATGGTCCTTGCGCTACTCAGGGGCCACTGATAACTTATGAAGTACGTGCTGCACCGAGCTATAATGGTCGATGCCCAAAAGGTACGAGCGCACTTGGTGTGTACGCTTGCCGCGAGCTATACGGCGACCCTTAAACTTGCCTATTTCCGGTCCGGCTTTGCTCGCCGGCGCTCTTTGTTCCACCTAGTGACAAGTACGGAAACATCCGAGGGGCTATAGCTCAGCGGGATTTATGTCCTGCGTATGACCGAAATGCGCTCGTAAGCTTAAAGAATAACGACGATAAAACCCGGCGTATTACTCGAATTACAGAACCCGCTCTCGTGATGTCTTCGCGAGAGCTTTTAATTAGTGCATAAAATCATGTCGCGTTTCGAAATTCGTTTTGCATGTTTTACCTGCCATTACTTTCTTCGTTCCACCTCGGGCCATTTTCATAAACATTTCTATGCAATGCCCTTGGATAACTCTAATAACGAATGAGCAATTTTTCCATTTATCCTCCCGAGAAAGCTCGGCGGTGTGTATTTAATTTTTGTACGGCATGTTTGATATTCGAGGTGTTTAAGCGTTTTTCTTTTCCGTCCAGAAGAAAAAATTGTAAAGAGATAAATAACAAAGGGGCATTGTTGGGTACGTTTCAATTAGTGTTTTTTGTTTCGGAAAAATATACATGTTAGCATCAGATGGAAATTTTCCAAACAGAATAAAAGCCAAATAACTTTTTTACAGTTTCCAAAATTTGACTTTCAAATAAGTCGGATGAAAAACGACAAAGAATGTATAACAATTAGTTCGTTTTTTTTTTTTTTTGTTCAAAAGTCTTGTTCTTATATTATTGTTGGACGAAAATGATAGGACGAGTTTTTTTTTTAATTCTGTCACCAATTCAAATTGACACTTCATGCCCTTTAGTGCTCTATCGCAAGGGCAACTTGCTATTTACATGCTGCGACTTTGGCCAGCCGATGTGACGAAGCTGCGCACGCAATCATTTAGCGGCTCGCTGACTCGATAAACATTTTAGCGGTGCTTTTGTGCTCGGGCGCGATACACAAAGACGATACGCGGCAAAATGCGATCTAATGTAACGCATGACGTGCTCGCAGGTTGTGTAAATAGTATGTAATTGGCGATAATGAGAGGGTGGTTGTGATACCACTCTCGAGAAATTGTTATCGCAAAACGATACGGGCTTCGCGAATAACGAAAGTGCATTTACGGTCTGCTCTTTATTTTGTCGGCAATGGCTTAAGGGTTGGAAAATAAAAATGTATACTCTTGGTGAAAAAATTTGTTCGCATGCAAACTCGTCTGATGGTTAATTAAATAACTCTCGCTTATAGGTTAATTTTTTTGCCATGACCATACGAGATAAATTCTTTGAAACTAAATTAATTTTCGGCTCAGCTATCTCTACGATGTGAGATATATCAAACGGAAACAGTTCTGTAAGGTTTCTTTTATTGAAAAAAATACTCCGTACTTGTTTTTAAACAAGCAAAAGAAATTTTAATTTCGTTCACATTACCTTTGTCTTTTTTGCTATCATTTTATTAACTCGAGCTGTTCCAACATTCCGCGTTTGTATGACCATCTTTGAAGAGAAGAATCTTATAAAATGGTAATGATTTTACATCCCTGCTGAATCGGGGCAAGTTAGTGTAAAAGAAATTCCGTTGTAATGTAATAAGCCTTTGTCGAACTTTTTTTATGTTTTTTTTTGTTACAGAATCATAAAATGGCATAATAAAAATAGTTTTTCGAAACTGTCAGGGTATGTGAGAAATTTTCAGGGTGTGATTTAACGCTCGATGTAATGCGCGTAAAATTGTGTAATACGATGAGAAACAGTTTCCACCTTCGTAAAAATAGTACACTCTGAATAAGAAAAGGAAGTTGAATAAATCGTAAATTGTCAATATTACCGAATTTCAACGATCTACTTCTTTCCGAATTCTTAATGGAAGTTTGGCATGCCAAGAAGACGAGTATAAGGTCGACCTCAATCCTGTAGGCCACCGAATCGAAGTGAATCCATACACGAGAAATCAGACGAATCCTTCTAATATGGATTCGTTCCGCAGAAAAAAATATTAATGAAATCGTTTCTATGTTGGATTCGCATTAAGAAAATATTGTTTTCCAACATTCTTAGGTTTGTTCGGTTTTTGCTTCAGTGCACTAATATCTAATAACTTCTGTCAAAAGCCATACATTATTTAAGAACTTCACCAGATGCTTTTTTTTCTGTCATATATTTTCTTCAAATTAAATTCTCCCACAGTACGATGAAAAAACAAAAAAAAGTAATTACTTGGAATCCATTGAAAATGTCTGCGGTTGAAAAATATCTCTCCATTGATTTATAATATATAATGTTCAAAGGAACGGATATTCTTTTACAAAATTGATTGATGGATAAATATATATTTGCATAACCATATGTATACGCCCATTATGTTATCGCAGTCTCATACATGACTCGATTCATGTGTCGTATATCAATGTACATTAGTTTCAGATCCAGCGAACATATTCAGCGCAAACGACTATTCGCTTTAGATAAAAGGAGTTTATTAAGTTTACAGCCCCAGATGATGCTCGGAATTAATAACTCGAATTGAATTCCAACATTTCCTTCATTGTATTTCCAACGAGAACGAGAAAGCTGTCGATATTTCTATGCAAGTCTTCTCAGAGTGACTATAACGATTTCGTTCCTCGTCAAATATAAACGCCAAGGTGAATAATTACTCGTAAAAATTATAGAGACAATTTTTTTCTGAGTGGTGAAAAAAAAATGATTGAATTATAAAACATGCAAACATTTGTATCAAAATTTTCGTGATCCCTTTGGTAAAAACGCTCAAATTCGTAGAAAATGTAACTCTGTAATACAACATCGCATTTTCATTGGCCGTATAAAATTTTGTAAAAGTGTGCGCAATCTGGTTAACTTTTAATTAATTGTGATTTAATTTGAACCGCGGCAAAAGTTTCGCGTTTGACCTTCCGCAGCAAGTTGTTTCGTAAAAACAAAGCATATTGTTTGCTCGTTTAAAAATTATCACGACATGAACAACTTTCTTACTCGTTACAACGTTTCCCGACACGAAAACTGTAAGCGCCAACTTTTTATGTAATATCAAGGATAATTTATTGGACGTATTAAGTTACAGCAAGTTGTAGGAACTTATCACGTGTGTATTACGCTTTGATCAGGCATTGTTCTTGTGAAAAAGTTGCGCGTTGTACGGTGGAGTGATTTGCAATAGAACGTTAAAAAAAAGTCGATTTCCCGGACGATTTTGTATTGTTGGCCCGCTTTCAAGGTGCAGTCTTTTTCGTCCACTTTTTAATTAAACTTTAAAACCGACGAGCGGCGAGGCCTGTGGTGAGAGACGCTGCTCTGCCACTCTGCGGAGCTCCACTCTAATGAAATATGTAAGTATTCTCGTGCATTCTCCGAACGTGCTTACTTGAAATTCCTCCTCACAACATAATAGAAACGCCCGAAAGCGATAGGACGAGCTTTCCATTGCAAGGCAAATTCATGCTCAGGGCATTCGCTGCCAACTTGCCCCGCTTTTCTTATCGCCAATATTACTTTTGTCATGCATGCAAGTCAAAGATTACATTGTCCCGAAAGACGCCCGGATCGACCTCGTTTGAATTGCCAAACAAGATCCTTTGCTGGTTTATTAATTGATATTCACGTGCACCTGACACTTGTTTGATCGCACAAATTTAAACAATTTTCCAGATGCATCGGTGCCCCATTCAACTGGATCATCCAAAGTGCTTCGTATTTCACAATAGGAGAAAAATGATAATTTGTTGTGGAACTTTAATTACTTTCTTGCCTTAAAATATGGAAGAAAAAATATTAATACATTTCAGTAAAATTTTTTTCCCGGCTCACTCATCCCTCCACTGCTGGCGTAAGTTACTTTTTCCTGCCGAGCTGAAAATGGAAATTCTTCGTAAATTATTCGATATTATTTCGTGTTTCTTCTCGGCAGTGTTTCCATGACATTATAAATAAAAATGGAACTGTCTCCTGTATTTGCAAAACTTTTCCAACTGTCTCAGTTTTTCTGGGTTACTCCGCAGAGCACAATAATTAAGCTCGCTCTTTGGCTGTTGCTGCACTTTTTATACTTCGGGATAATTCTTTTTTCACTGCAGACTCTTTTGCAGTAAATTTCAATTACGTCGCTGCATACACTGTTACACGCGTCATGAATTTTATTTCCTTATGGATTACTTCAAATTTTAGCATACCTAAGTGACCGCTTTATGCTGCGCTTCAACTACAATTGCACTCGCAGGCTTTCTCACATCACAATTTGCAAAATCTGAGGAATCCCATTCGTCGCAATTAATTAACGCAACTTAATTGCCAATTAAACATCTTTACCTTTTTAAATCAAGTTTATGATAGTAACCGATGGAGCTGAGAACGTATTTTACACCAAACACATTAGTCACAATTTAAATAATTTTGCATAATTACTTATCACTCAAAAAACGATTTGCATTGTCTTATTTTAAACTGAATAATTTCTGTATTGTGTTGCGAGACAAAAATTAAAGCGAAACAAAAAAAATTGATTTTCTCAATTGCAGAAACTGTTTTATTTGAATGACACAAAGTTTGTTATAAAAACAGAAATTCATTCCACTGAATAACTTACAGTAAAAAAACCTGTGAGAAAGAACTTTCATCGTACAAGGTAATAACAAAAGCAGTTGACCCAGGAGGGCAACTCTTAACAACATTTTTTGCAAAGTTAAAAAGCCCGATACTGCAACGTGACACTTACTGTCTCGTATAAATAATGATCGTTCAGGATTACAGAGGGACTAAACAATTTTGTAACGCGTAGAGATGATTAGCGCAGGACTTGTGAGACGTGCTATTGATTGTGCGTACCATTAATTTCGCTAATGGCCGTTTTGTTAATCAATGCGAGCGCGCTAGTCGCCGGGGATTCCGTTTACTTGTGTTATGCGTCTACAGAGTATATTGCAGTGTCCGTGGGGGATCGCATGGACATAAGTACACCTATGTGGAAGTCATATGTACCTGAACGCTGATGCACACGCTCGATAATTTCTCATTTTCCTATATTTGTATGGCAAATTTGTACGTTTCGCACGTTTGAACAGACGAGAAGAACAAGAAAAAGGAAGCATTTCCAATAAGCAACCGAATTCAATCGCATGTTGTTTGTTTGCAAAATCTACAACTTCTCTTGTAAATTTTGCAAAAAAATTCCAAGTTTTTGTGATGAAATCGTAGCTTTTGCGTGATACATTATTGAGATGTACAATTCTGAAGTTAGTTTTTCTGTGTTATGATAACAATTGGTGTTGAAACTTTTATAGATATTAAAATTTTTCTTTATCCTCCACTGATTTTCCTTTGTTGTTATATATTTTCATCGACGAAGTGCATCAAGAATATTTTTCGTCGGCGAGCCAACTTTTGAAACCGCACAAATTGCATCCACGAAAAATAATGGAGGTGCACAAATTCGAAAGTCAAACAGTCCGTCCGGCCCTCATCGCGTCTTCTGTAATGTCCATTTTCCAATTAATTGGTCGACGAGAATAGACTTTTGCAGTTTCATTTCCGCCCGTGCAAGCTCACACTAATATTATTGACGCAAATATTGGTTTATTGTGCGAAATTTTTGTGTCGCTCCATAATACTTTTTTTTTCAAACAAAAATTGCAAACAGTGACGTTTGTTTAGCGCCAGTAATGAAATGTCTTTGTCAATTGTGGCAGTTCATGCAAACCCGTGTTTGTGTTTCTAGATACCATCTTGTTTGTCTAAGCTCATTTGTCCGCTATGAAAATGAGAAATAAAAACGCACACGCACATTTGTTAAAAGAGTCTAATTAGAATCTGAACTACGATCGCGCTCAATGCTTTGGAATAATTGATTACCAAGTTATCCCTCAATTAGAGTTTGTCACGCGACACGCAACAGTTCACTATCTGCTCTCGTTATAATTGTCCATCTGGTGTGCTGGTTTTTTTTTAAACATTAGTAATTAAATGCGGAACTGTCGATAATGGTTGTATACAACGTTGTTAAGCCATCGACATAAATTAAATGTTATATGCGATATTTGAATTTCTAATTAACGTGAGCTCGAATGATATGGAATCAATATTTTTACAAAATTCGCAATATCAAATAATTAATATACTACTCTGAACAAATAACAAAAATTAAACAAAAGTAATAAAATAAAACATGATATGAAATGAATTTTATTTTTCATTTGAACATATCAAACCTATCAGAAAACATGGAACCTTCCACTCACGTTGCAATTGTTTTTCAAACATTCATTTGCACTTTTGACAGATCCATAAATGGATTCGTTTAGAATTTAAATACTTATATTTTAGTTATTTGGTATTGTAAACTTTGATATTTTTTTTAAATAAAAAGTGAACAAAAAAAATACTCGTAACTGAACTACTGGAAGCGTACATAAAGTGCAGAAGTGTGCACAGGAAAGTAATAAAAAAGCAAGTGAACTTAAAAAAGTACAAATTGCTTGCCTCGCGTTTGTACGAATATATTTTGTACGATCCGGTGAATTGAAAGTAGAATAAAGCCTGTTGCTTTGGAATAACATCGTTTTAACGACGCTGCCCTCGCCCTAGTGCCGAGCCTCAATAATTGCAATTTACCTAGAACTCGTCTGGTTATGTACGATGTATAAACTATACGTTAGGAACTTCATTATTTCGAAATGGCTTATTGTTTTACTGTATTTTTTCACGAAAAGGCTTGAAAATAATTTTTAATTAAGGACCTCATTGTTTTTTCATTATCAAGCTATTGATGCTTGTTCTCATTTTGTAATAATGAAAGTAATAAATTGAAAACATACTGGAGCATACTTGCAACATGAAAGTATTGTTTATTCTCGCAAATTATCTGAAAACATTTCATTGAAAAGTAGCTACATATCAACCAAGCGCAAAAAAAGAATTCAACAAAATTATTCAACATTTTATGTATACATGAACACATGTAAGTGAAATGTAAAATAATTTTTATTTCACACATAGATGCAAAATTCTGCACATCATGTGAGTTAGAAAATTGTTCTCTCAATATTATGAATGAATTTCAAATGAAAACGTCGAAAGATAAAAAAAAATTTATTCACCCAATGCGATTGCGATTGAATTTGCGATCGTGTGACTGAACATCAACTTGATTTATTGCCTATTCATAATGATAACTTTGATAAATACATACTTTTGTTCATGTAAGCTGACGCCGGTTATTATTTTCATAGGCAAAATAATAATAATTCCGGGCACGCGCCACGCGACTAAACGTGCATTATACGCCCGGCACATGACTTGGCTGTTTCGGACGGAAGTCGCGCACACTAAATAGAGTGCATAATGCATGCACTTTTTTCTCTCGCGATAAAGGAACGGCCTTTTTCGTTTGTACTGATGCAGTTACGGATAATAGATTGGTTTGCGCGTTCGATGCGTCAGCTTTTTTTATTTTCACTATTGTTGTAGCGCGGTATTTTTTTCTCCGTTTTCGCGTGTTACAGTTTTTAACGAAACTCAGTCGTTTATTAAATCACGATTTTTGATAACGATATTTTAACGAACCCAGCGGATTCAATTGACATCGATTTTCAGTTTCGACGTTCACACTTTGACGTTGCATAGTTTCTTTCTCTCTCTCTCTCGCTTTTTCTGATCGATCCATTAAAATTTTTACACTACACTAGACTATCCTTCATTCTTCATGTATCTATTACGTGATTCCCATACCACCTGACGAATGATAAAAGTCATTATTAGTGAATAGATAAAATCAACTAATGTTAATGTATTTATTATTCGTGTCGAGATACCGTACAAGAAATCCTCAGCTATTTACGAAACCCGGGGACGATATCCTGTATCAATTTTTTGTCATAATGTTTGCCTAAATTGTGGACCTCATCGTCAATGATTTATTGAGCTAGAGTTTTTATATTCACCCAGTACAAAAACACTTGTCTCGTGTACAATAACCGCAATTGTTTGTTTTCATATGCTTCCAACATGTTGCAAAAACGTTCTAAACATAAAAATAGTTAGATTTATTCAGATTGTTGTTTTTTGATTATTTAAAATGCAAAATGAAATGTATGATTGCCGTAAACACGCTTGACACAAATTTGGAAAAATGAAAGTTGACTTTTTTTCTGATGCTAAACCACCCGCTGGTCATAATAATTAAGAATATTATTTAAAAGTGTAAATTTAACAGATGCATGCATTTTATCAACGAGAGAATATACGAGACGCTTGAATGTTAATGTGAAATTGTCATGTGCGCAGTCATCTTGTATGATAAAATAAAGCACATTACACATTTGCATGCACAGTTTTTCCTTTTTCATTTTCCCTTTCTGAAATTTCATTTTTTATATGCAGATTATAACAGAGAAACACTCAAGACTGTAAACCGGAGCGTTCGCTCGAATTTGTCAGCGAGCGCATTTTTGCACCTCGGATGTTGAAAAAAATAGATTGCAATCAAATAAACTAAACTGTCACAAATCCTCTTCTCATTGAACGCCTCGGATAAGATTTTTGCATGTTCGGCATCGGTTGATAACAATGCGACAGTTCTACTGAAATTGCTTTGATCAAACGACAAGTCGCGCACATGTGACTTATCGAATACAAAACACACGATTTCCAGATTTCTTTGAATCACTTTGAAATCGAACGTCGACGATGGAAAAACTTTACGATCAATTGTATACAATGCGACGTACACAGCGTCGTCCGGAGAAATCTCATTGGAATTTGTTAGTCAACGAAATTTGATGTTAAAAGTTTGCAATAGTTGCCAACCTTCAAACTGGCTGAGAAGTGGTTATTTCCTCTGAGTTTACTTCATTTCCTTGGCATTTTTCTTCAGCAGCGCAAAATCTCGAATTCAGAAGCACAGAACTAACTTATTGCGAAAACGTCCCGCGGCGGCAAAATTTGCAAAGGCGCACAAAACCACGTCCTAAATCACAATTGCAACACTCCAGCGAAAAGAAATGATTTCGGCCAAATTTGAATCCATTTATACAGCAACGTGTCACGCGAGCAACGTAGGTCGGATAATCGGCGAAAACAACACGTATTCCCGGCGCGGCGCCCCACGACTAACTGACGATTCAAGCGGCAGCGTGGCGCCACCGTGACCCGCGGCGACATGCCCAACTACTCTCCACTCACAGACGCCAGACCGGCGAACGGCACGAGGTGCCTTCCGGTTCTTTCGACCCTTCCGAGGTGTCAGACGCTTATTATGTTTCCTAGTTTCCTTGACCTTGAGCTCAAGATTCTTTGCATTACGTAATTGTGGGAAATAATTGTACCATTTTTCATACTAATCATAGTTAACTAGTTAACACAATTTTATTTAACAAAATAAGAAGAATGGAAGCATTATAACAATTTTCTTTACGGTTTAGAACACCGTTTTTTCATCAGACCTCGGTTTTTTTTTCATTTTATTTCAATTTTTCGGGGACTCTAAATAATTCTTAATGGGAAAATTTTTCAAAATATAATTTAGTTTTAACGACGAATGTTTTTTTAAGTAGGAAGAAAAAAGTTATCCTCAACGTACCGCTGCGGACTGAGAGTTTTTAAAAGTGATTCTCCGTTATAAAAAATGAAATTCTCTCAAGTTTTTCTTTTTCAGTCTGCAATTTTCACCACGAGATAGCAGGGGATGAAATATATATTTTTTTCATGATTGCACATCAAAGTCATAAGACGTTTATTGAGGTAATGAGTTAATAATATTTGTATTAATATGAATGTGTAATATTAGTATAATAATTGTTCATAAAGAGATTTATATAAAATAAAATTGACTGTACAAATTTGTAAAATTTACAACGAAATTTCGTAAATAATCAAAGATATGTTTTCACGTAATATGTAAATTTGAAATTAATATGTATAAATTTATAAATAAATTGTGAAGGCTAAAAGATGCAACATTGAAAAACTCAATAAAAAAATTGGCGGAGTCGAAAAAGACATGCGGAACGATATAGAAGTGTAATTCCTTGCTAAGCAGAAGTGTAAGCAAAGAGCAAAACGATGTCGCGCAATAAAGCAGAGTGCAAATAAATACATCCGCGTGTACATACAATAGTCCATAACAGAGAGACACCAGGTTCATAAATCTTAGTTCAGTCCCCACATACTGGTTGCTGGTTCCAAAACTTGGCGCTTCTTGTTATTCCTTAGGGTATCGCCGTAGGGCAGCTGGCGTGGCTATGTTCGATATTTTGTTTTACCATTAATAACTACTGTCTCACCCGCTAAATTAACAACCTCCGACGTTTCGCACAGGCAACAGCTTTTCTCAATTAATCTGCTTTACAAATGCGCTTTTACTTTGCCTTTTCTTCTTGTTCGATGTTAATTCTTAACAAATTTACTTATATATCAAAGAAATTCTCTTCAACTCAAAATCAAACATTAAAAAAATAACGTTTGATTTCGATTTTATACAATGTTTCAGACGTTTGAAAGTTTTTGTTTCGCTGTTATTAAAAATGTCCATGAATATAAATAAAATTTTATATATCCTCTGTGAATATAATTTTCTTTTATATCTGTTTCATTTTGCATAAATTTGAAATATAATATTGCAAACTTATGATACCGTAAATGATACACATGTTTTTCATGTGGATTATTTTCAGTATTCCAATTTTCGATGCAAATTTAAAACGTCAATCCTAGAAAATTAATTTTCTTTCTACGCAACCGCTCAGAATAACAAATTCAAACTTTTCCAACCGTACGTTTATTGTCTGACTGATTGTTGATACAATAAATAATCGAGGAGTTACTACGCTTTGAATTTTCATCAAGACTATAGTTGCAGACCTGAAATGTAATCAATGGCACATTTTAATGTGTCGCTTGCACGCACGGTGGCATGAAAATTACCGCTTTACGAACCGTCGCACAGAGAAACGAATTGCTTTTTTACGTGTCATTCATTGCCCTCGAAGAGCAGCGATTCGGCGAAACGTGGCTTCCCAGGGTTCCGTCATCGGCATTTCTTTGTACTGTTCTGATGATACTTATTCTTTGCATGAAACCTCTAAAAACGAACAAACTCGAGACCAACTTTCATAATATTATAAACTTCAGTTATGTCTTACACCGATTCTCACATTGTCATTAACTCTTAAGCCTTGTCAACGAGGCAGTATACCATTACGACTTTTTGGTGCTGCGGATAAAAAGATCGATAAAGTAGAAGTCTACCGGAGAGAAAGTTGGCTTATGGTACTAATTATAAATCGTGCGATTATCAGAACCTCTGATAAGTTCAACATTGAGAAAACTGAGCAACTGTGATACAGCTTTTGTTCGCGATAGTGAACAAAATATTTTTAGAATTTTTCAGGTTTGTAAATATGTTGCGAAAGTTTTACAACGGCTATGATACACCGTTTTTTTTCAGTTTTCTCTAATATACAATGTTTTTTTTATAGTTGTACAAGCATCATCATGTTCGTAGATAGGAGTACTTAACGAGGTGTTTTCAAAATTTTTTGTAACATCAAATTCATTGTGTAAGTTTAGAGTACAAAGCTTTTTCAATATTAAATTTCGGACCAAAAGAAACAACTTTTTTCGATGTATGTGGAGGTATGTTTACATTTGTAAGATTTACTAACCAATATTTGTCGTGTTTGGTTTCGTTTGAATTTACTGAACGAAAATTCGAACGAAGGTTTTGTAATTTATTCTCGCGTGTGTGAAAAATGTCATCATTGTATCTCTTCAGTTTTTCTTGTTGACTCCCGAGACAATTTTTTCCACAGTCAACATAAAAGTTTTCATGAAATATATGGTTGGTAAATCGATTCAGCGAACACGAGCAACATTGAAGTCAGCTGTGATGTTTACTGGAAAATTAATTCTTTTGTATGGCAAATGACTCGATTGTATGAACTTATTTAAGTGCAATCCGTTGGAACAAATAATCGTTAACAAACAAAATTTATGACAGTCTTAACACATTTCATGCCAAAGCAAATTGAATTATGAGATACGTACTGTATTATTTGTGACAAAGAGAAATTTGCAACAATTATTTTTATAATGCCGTTCTGGTTCAAAGCAGTCAAAGAAAAAAAAAAGCAGTCATTCAGTATATTTTAATTTGTAATTACTGATCCGTAATTTTCGCAAAATAAATTTGTCGAAAAATGCGTTTTTTTCAAATTTTCGCTTGTTTGCTTTCAGTTCTCCTATATCAAGAGAAAGAATTTCGTTTTACGTTTAATATTCCAAAAAAAAGTTGAATTTTGCTCACAATACATCGAATTAATTATTCAGTTCTTTTCGGTTGTTTGTTTTCAATCATTTTTCTATATTCGAAATGTTATTATTTAAAAACACACAAAAGGTAAATAAAAACTGCATCGCAAAGCTGACCCGGCTGGTGGATCAATGTTCACACATAACAAAACGTACCTCCTCGGCGCCTGTCGACATTGATGCCAAAACTTGTGCCCGCTTTTGCGGGCGTTTTGTTGCGATGCTCCCATGAGTGATCAGACCAAATGTTCCAATTACGTTCGACACTTTCCGAAGGCTTTCTGATGTGCTAACGACGAGAGTGGTCTTCATTTCGTATTTCACTCTTGGAAAGAAATCACTTTAATTTCAACATTTACAAAATAAATTGACGCAATGGAAATAAAAAACATCATCTTTATATCAATTATTGAATAATAATAATAAATTTTATAATAACAAAAAATATTAGTTATATTGAATTTTTTTTCCGTCGAAGTTGAATAGTTTAGCATTTTAATAACATCCGTCATAGATGATAGTCGATATTTTTGTAATAATTTAAAGATCTTTCAACTGGAAAACGATGAATAGATTTCTTTATTCCGGACGTACCTGCATCCTGCTTATTCTCAGTTACTGGCACTTGTTTGCACTTGGATCCTTCTTGGACGGCAATGCAGAGTTCATGTCACTTTGCTCTTTGCGACCTACATTTACTTTGCAGCATTAAATTTAGATCTTCGTGCGAGTGTGTGTGGTGTAAGTATTCTGTGTACATCGGCATCATGTTCTACCACACCGTTCGTCTATTACGATTGTTGGCACAAGACACCTGTCTGTGTCAGGAAATTTGCTATGACCAGACACGAAGCTGTTGAGACGATTTCACTGGCTGGAAAAATGGTCCGTAATGTTACTAATTACGACTAGGATTGCAAACTACAGTCTAACACCATGTCTCCCTACAATTATAAGACTTGTATAAATATTTACGTCCGCGCTCTGCTGATGAATGGCAATAGAGCTTTCATCAAACTGAAATTGTTTGTTCAAAAAATAAAACTGTTTCATTCGAACAAACAAAGAGAAAAAAAAAGGTTTTAACAAACTTTTGTCTCTGTGAAACGGTATTACGTTTGCGTTTGAAATATTTTAATTGAAAAATTATAATTTCATATCATTTTATTGTTCCAGTTGGATATTATACGCGCAGACAAGAAACTTTTTCGAGACGGGAGATAAAAAAATATAAATTCAAAAGAAGTGAACAAACTAAAAAGTTTGTTCTTACGGGCAGACGCCCAGACGTGTTCGTACTCTAACCCCCAATAGTGCAAAGGTTCTTACCTTAGGATATATTAAAACGAGACAGAAACTTACGAAAAGAAAGGTCTACCTTTGAAGAGATATAACATCATTCAAAATCATCCACTAAGATCTCATAGAGGGCGGACGAGCAAAAAATGAATCTTTTCAGCAGAGACAGGAAAAATACATTCGAAACAAGTTGCAAAAAAATCAGACTGGTCGCTGCTGTTGTGATAGTAACCAGAGAGGGAGAGAAAAAGCGTAAGCACTGTTTATGGAGACCGCAGGCGGCAACTCCCAGGTTGAGCTTAACGTTACTGTGAAAAGCAGGCCCCGTTTACGAGTCTCGGGGATTTTCAGTCGGATGAGACCGTTGTCATTCGACTGCAAGTGGGACTCCAGGGATTCCTTGGATTTTGGCTTAATTTAGAAAAATAACATTCGCTTAGCCGGTCGGAGGTGCAGCTCTCACGATAAGCGAACAAATTGCTCAACCAAGGTGGTAAACTCTGATCGACCTGCGATCGCAGCCGTTACGATTATTGATGACTCTCTGGCGTCTGACGAATGAAATCAATGAGTCTGTGCGACTTTCACATCAATTACATCATACCAAGTCGACTTTTCTTTAATCAAATGATGACGCCATGTGTGGATAAGCCCGGGGCAATACGCGTCGGAGACTGAGAAAAAAAGATAGCGCGTAATCCATTTTCGGCGATCGATCCTCGCGCCCAAGTGTCAGCCCCGGCTCAGCGTGATGCAAAACACGAACGAATTATAATAAAAACATATGTACGAGTGTCACTTTGCGTAACAGACGATGTTGTTTTCGATGATTGATAAGACGCACCCCGAATGAGAATTTATTACCCCGGATGGCTTACTTGTGCGGTGACAAATAACGATTCGTCAAAAGAATAATATTCTTACGCAAAGTGCAATCAATCACTTTTCGGGACCGCATATTTTTCTTTTAGTTTCATTTTTTTTTCGCGCGTGTGCAACACACTGTTGCAAATCCTAGAACTTGGACCGACTGGCATATTTTTTATAGACATCCTTAATCCAAGATCAGAAGAGCCTGCGACAGAACAACGAAGGACAGGTCGGGGAATTCTTTTTGTGGTCCATCAGCTATTCTTACAAACATTGTTCGGAGTCACGAATTTTGAAAGCGCGACAACTATAGCCCGCGGCAATTTTCCGCGACGCGCTTTCTCTCTCGCTCGTTTCCCGTTTATATTCTTCCACAAGACGATTTTCTTTCCGCAAGACTGCTGACACCCAAGGCTTTTTACAAGGACGGACACTGAAGAATCTTCTTGCTTCCATATCATTTTTCTAGACCACTCGTTTTCAGAGAACAGCTGCAAACAGAACCGCGGTAGGGACTGGCTGAGAAAGCTGCAATTCATACACGTGGAACATTTTAATTTCAAGCCATGCTTTCTAACAAACATCGCATGTTTTGTTTATCTTTACGTAATTTTTTTTTCTCTCATTTTGAGTTTTATATTTTTTGCGTCTTTTTGGTTTTTTAATGACGAACTACAACTCGGTGGCAATCAAACGAATAATGCCACTCTTGACGTCGCGAGCTTGTTTGCGTAACCTCATGTTATGTTTCATTTTTATTGGGCAAGTTTATACGTTGTCTTTTGTGACCTCCATGGTTGCCAAGACGTAAGCTCCGTCATAAAAAAAGGCTTGTAATTTTATATCTCATTGTTGAACGAGCTTCGTGGTACACAAACTTCTCCGAGCATTACGCACAGACGATTAAATTGTTTTCCGTCCAGACCAGAACTAATTGAAGATAAGAGGCTTAGGTTCCTTTCAAGTCTTTTTTCAGTAACTCGTGATTATTTTATTTCCAACTTTTCACTGTAATACTTCAGCTACTCTGCCAGAGAGTACATAAAAATATCATTGAGCAGTTTGTCCAAGTGTCTTACGATAACAATGAAAAACGTTATTCTTTCAACTTACATTGCAATCGAATCAATGGAGCTTCTCGGCGTTCGATCGAGGCGTATTTAATTATCCAATGACGTTTTTGGACCTTTTTCTCCCCAGCGAATTCGGACAACTCGTCACCTTTTCTTGTAGTCAATCAATAAGGAGAAAAAGCAACATTCAACGCGACAATCCAGGAGGGACAGTTTTAATACAAATCCATCCATGGTGTGCTCAAAAGGCTCGTCTGCGAAATCCTTCAAAGACCCACGTCTGACCGGAACCAGCGTTGAATCCCTGTAAACATTTGACAAAGAGCGCCAATCGATGCTCCATGAAGACAAAATAAAAGGCCGATCGAGGGGCGCAGTTTATTCGGATCAAATGAAAGTCACGCGCAAATTTGTGCGATACCCTTCAAGGTAACTACAATTCAATTAGAAAATCACGATCCGTGGAAGGATGTTGAACTGCGAGAATCGGAAAACAGTTTGATCTAATCAGAATTATGAAACTTGGGTAACATAATGAATGTAATTTTCCGGAGTCTGCCGCGAGAGTTGGAATGCAGGAGTTTGGGACGATCGAACAGAGATGATTAAAACGGAATAATGAAATGCAGATAAAGTGCATGACAAATTTGAATGAAGGTGATAATGAGTTTGAGCAATATTTTTTCATCCTTCCGTTTCAAAGATTGTGAGCAAGATGAATTTGAAATTTATCGTAACAAGAACAATCTCAAAGTTTTTCCATTGTTCTTCCGGAATATTAGGTTGAATAATAATTTCTGAAAAACAAAATATCAAATTCAACAGCAATTTGGTGTTAACATATTTATTTCAATCTAAATATTAAAACACTTTTTTAAAAAAAAAAGCACCAACACTTTTTTTAAAAAAAAATTTCATAGTGTCAGTCATCCTGTAATTCATACGACTGATATATACAAAACTTTGGGCATTTTGAATGAGGAATTGTATTCTTGGAACTTTTTTAGTACAGAAGCATATGAAGGCTAGGTTTGGGGGTTGAACATCTGGAGCTTATGTCAGTTAAGGAAATAGGATTTAAAAAAGTCATAAAATGTAGCATCTGAACGTATCCAAAACAAGTGATTACGGCAACAAATTCAATTGTGCGAGTTGCGTCGCACGTCTTTTTTCAGTAACTCAGGACGTGTTCGGCAACAAAACGAAGAGAGCAGTCGTTTGGCCGCGTGCACGCACTTGCGCACACGTCTAGAGATTGTTGTAGGGTTGAATGGAATCCGGCATGGGGCTCAGGTGTGTTTTACCCTCAGCTTCCCCTCTCCCACCACTCTGCAAAGTGGCATGGTCGATATCACCGAGCCCACAATTCTCCGCCTGGCGCCCCGTCCCAACTGCTCCATCCATCGACCATCAGAGCCCCGCGCGCAAATATTAGCAGCATTCATGGAATTTTTGCTCTCATTCTATTTAATCACGATGAATATTTTCAAGCGTGACGCCGGTTGTTATGTAAATCACCTTTGCTCCAACGAAATCACTCGTGACATTTCGTGATGCACATCAATGCAAATGAGTGTATTTTGAAGCTTAACACGTACTTCTGTTTGTTTTGTTTTAAGCCGGATCTGTTGCAAAGTACATTTTTTTAGGCTGCCCAAATTATAATTTCATTTTCCCGGCGACTAATAATTGCAAACCCATCCGGGTGTTTTAATTTTGCACGGCGGTGTATGCGAGATTTATAGGATCTATTATTGGGATTTGATTATCTACGTTTGACATAAATAATTAGGTCAGTATTAAGGGTGAATAGAGACACATTGCTCGTCCGATACACGAATAATTCACTGAATAATTTACCGTACGAAAGATTTGTAGTTTGCAATGTTTTAGAGTCAGTCATACTCTGATTGTTTGGGTACGTGACATTATGCTAAAATATAGAGCCAATAAAGTTTTCATTCAATTCATTTTCGTTGTGATATTGATACAATCTTGTATCAATTTCACCAGTTTCGTGCAAATATAGGTTGGTGAAATTTGCAATTACCTTTTATTTTATAAAGTAAAAAATTTTTGTACTTTTTCAAAAAATAACTAATTTACATACCACATTTTCATAATCCTTTGAGTTATGAGATTTTCTAGAATTCATTAATTTTGTAGATCAAAAATTATGAATGCAATTTAAAATTTTTCATGTTGAAAGATTTAGGATTTAATATCATTTTCTTCAGCCTGTAAAACATGTATTCAAACCTTAATACCGTAATAAGAAAGAATATTTGTAGTTGTTGTTTCAATATCGGAAATCAATATTTTGCAATATTATACGATTCATGTTCAATTGGTCGGATGTCCGGATTGTCCTTTTTGTTTTTCAGGTAGGTTGTAATGAGTGCACTTGGACGAATTGAACAAATGGCATTTAACTGCGATGCTCCTCTGGAACATACTCGTAGCAATGGATCGTACGCATTACAATATGTGTACGACTGTTTTCCTTTCAGCTCTACGATGCATTGGTATCATGATAAACTGGCTCTGACATATATGCAACATGCTGGTGTCACTGCGATAACGTGAATCGATTGAGCAGAACCATACATACATTATACAAATAGAATATGCTGTTCTTCATCTGTTTTTATTTTTCTCTGCTAAGAAAAATTCATTTTCCAAGATGAAGACCTTTTTATTCGCCATTCTTTTCTGGTATTAAAAAAACTTATCAATGTGAATCAGTGTTAAAAAGTATTGTACTTAGTACTTAGCCCAAAGTTTTATTTATCATTAAAAATCAGAAATATATGAATAACTCGCCACGATATACTTTGAGCAAACTGAAGGACTTGCTTACAGACATAAATTAAAAATTATAATCCTAGGAAAGTGCGCTTAATTCAAGTATTTTTCCATTAGCGGTATTATAAGAGGGAATCCGCTTATTGTGAGAAGATTTTCCTTGGCTTTCGTAAATGTCTGAGTTACATTATTTGTTCTTCATTAAAACATGAAAATCGTTTCTCGTTCAATGCCACGCGATTTTCGGTTAAATCTTTTGTCGCGTAAGAAACTTTTTAGAACCGAGTGAATAATCTAGGCACTCGTAATACGAGTTTGGATAAAAAAATAAGCATCAGCAGCAAATTGAAGATGCTGCTCGTTTTGTGTCAAAAAACGGCAGTTCGAGGAGTTTAAAAGACAAATAGTTTGCGATTGACAGGACGAAACAGTTGAACATACAAGTTTTTGTCAACTAAAAAGACAAAGATCGCTTTTTGTCTTGAGACACCGACTTGACGATATGATTTATGTTATGTGTCGGCTCTGTGTAACAAATTTTGTTCTGACATCATGCTTTCTCCTTATAAAAGGTATGTGTTTCAAAAAACTTTACACACAATGTACTTAAAACTTTGTTCGAGCCAATACATCACGCGCAAGAGGAGTGAATAAATAATTTTGTCGCACAAGAAAAGTGGAGATCCATCTGAAACTTTTTTCTTACATCTGCTTGACCGGTTTTAAGTGAAGGATGATTAATGCAATCTTGGAGAATAATTTGATCTGATTTGCGGATGTTGCTTAACTCCCGACGACGGCAACCACGTTTAGAGGGTGCAAATTAAATGATTCGATTAAAAGCTGCAGAAATTAAGACTCACTGTAGAAACTACAAAGCCAAAATAAGGCTCCGTGTCTGGACGGCGGTACAAAAGAAAAGTAAGGCTGAGGCAACGTTTGAATTTTAATCGCCGCGATACGCGCGTCTGCAAAATTCCCAACTTTCACTTCAACAGTGAGTTACTGGTGCGTTATTTTTTTTTTCAAAAGAAAATGGTAAAGATGATGACGGCAGATTTTATACACTGTTGATATTTATTATATTTTATGAGGTAAATTTTATATTTTAATGGCAACTTTATAGTAAGTTTAATTATAATTATGAAAGCTCTTTCCGTCACGATAGGGAATGTAATATTAAAATAAAATGTTTTTTTTACATGAAATGTTTTTGCTGGAAAAACTTTGCGTTTGAATTATCCTTGCAGTCGTTATCGCTATATTTCTAGTAGCGGAAAAAATGTCTGAAAAGAAAGTATGATTGATGTCTGAAAAAAAAGTTCAATTAAATTATGCAAAATCAGACCGCGTCATGTTCAATTTTAATAAACATAGTTGAGGATGGGGAAGTTGGACGAGGGAAGGGCGGCCAATGAATAAGACGTGTAGCTGGGCATTGAAATAATTATCCAAGGGCAGATTGTACTGCATATGAATAACATCTGAAAGGCTATCTCGCCCTCGCGCTCGGCTGACAATTAGTTTTAGCAGCTGGAAAGGCACAAAATTCGGACGAAGTTTAATGGCAATGCAAAAGTGTAGAAGCACGTGCCACGACGCTCGCAGCGTAGGGCAACATTATAATGCCGTAACCGATCCATCAACATCTTACAAGCGCGGCATTCAGCCATTCACATAAGCACGACTCGTAACGTGGGAAATTATGAGTTTTGCTCGCCGGGTTATGTTCTAGTTTAATAATAAGAGGCAGTGTCTAGTGTGTCGGAACAACGTGAAACTTGCTTTATTCTGTCGGGTAGATTTAACGCTGAATTATGGAAAGCGGCATTAATATTACGATACTAATATTTTTAATGGATACGTTTTCAACTGTCTATATAAATGCACGTAATACTCATAACCGTCGTTGGCAATTTGTTTATGAATTAATTGTCATTTTCATTGGCCTTAAGTCGTTATTACAAAATTTTCAAAGCAGTACAATAAAGAATATATTGAATCTCTTTCACAAACCCCTGGGATAATTATCTTTTTATTGTTCAACATTAATACTGTTCCGTGTTTCGAAATTTCGTTCCCGAGAGTTTGAATTATAAATGGGAGCTATACTGATGCGGAACCAATTTCGCGTGATTTAATTGCCAAATTAATTATAAACTATAGTTAATTTGGAATCAGAGGTCGACTATATATATACCAACTTTCAAATATAATTTCAACGTTTTTTAGTTTGTGCGCTTTTGAAATACAAAACAAGTGTATTATTTTGTACCAAAATAACTGTTTGTTTATGCGGATTATCAACCATACCGAAAACGCAAAATTCACTCGTCCTCTAATTGAAACGAAACATTGTTAGTTACAACATTATTAATTCGTTTCATATTTGTTTTATACAATAATGTACGCAATTTGTTTCATGCAATAATAACGTTACGTAATCATAATACTGCAATGTTATTCAAAATTCTTACAAATATACATTTACAATATGAGTTACGTCTCGTGCAATAAAACACTCAGTAATTAACTCTGCAAATTTTATAGTATTTTCAAGTTATTAATTCGGAAGGAAAACTGGAACGTTTAATATGCAACGATCACTTACCAGAGAGTTATGATCTGACGTTCCGAAAGTGCAGCATAAATTGAAGTCGCGAGCATCAGCGTGGCTGGAATTTGTTTGAAAATTTGGTTCATCATTATTATTCTCCGAATGTACCAATTGACTGACTGCAACATGTGTCGCTTAGCGGAGCAGAGAGCTCGCGTCTTGGATTTATATATGATGGTTCTCGATTTTGTTCAACTTCCGATCAACTTCCTGCAGTCTGCCAGGAGCCACGAGCCAGTCGGGCATAAAGCGTCTACCTTACGGTGAACTCATGTGTGGAAAGAGGAAGAAAATTGGAGGGTTCGGGTGCGCGACGTCATCTTCGCCGCTGCGGACGAGTAGGCTTTGACTTTAATATGCACTTCGGAAATTGAATCTGCCGCTCGGCGGGCGCAAAGTGGACGCAGCTTGGCGTATAAATCCCGCAGCACGTGTGCACAGGTGTGGAATTTGTCCGGGCATTAACACCCACGCGACCACACAAGCTTATACTAAATGCGACAGCAAAATTATGTAATGGTCCCGAATCGACGTGCTGTGATAAGTCATTCATCGACGAGAGGCATTAAATGTTTAGTTGCGCGAGGGCCCTCTCCTATGTTCACGACGACACTATCGCGTGTATTATTGTGTAATCGGATTTGCATGCAAAAATATTGAAAAATGATTCGCTGCGCGCCAGGATGTATGAGAGTGTGCGAGACGTCAAAGAGCATCGCTGATTACAAGAGGATTCTTTTGCGTTCGGTTTGGCACTTTGGCAATTGAATTATTAATTAAAGTCAGTCCGACATTGATGGCTCGTGCAAAATGATGCGCGCAGTATAAAGTGGTTCGCCGCTCTCCAATCGTGGACCTAAAAGCTAGATTGATTTTCAAATAAAATTTTGCGCTCAAAAAGTTGGAATAATGATATGAAAATATTCAACATCCGAGCGAAGACACAACATTTACGTTTGAATTAATAAACGCACTCAAGTAGACTTTTACTCTTTGGCTGTTATTTTTTTTCTTTTCTTCTGCTCCGCTGATGAAAAACTGAAAAAGCAGCTTGACGAAATGCGTGGCAAAACATTGCCCTTACTTTAGAATGACTCATTGCAAGCTCCCTATTTTCTCTCGCTGCTTATTCCGTGCCGCATGGTCTTATTCTTGCGGCTTAGTTTCGCCGTCATGCTGCATGTAATGACGAAGGGGGAGTACCGAGATATATCCCACATTGACCGTTTAAGACTTTGATCCATTATTGCGGCCGCCACTCAACGACACTGTGCGTATTGGCCTCCTGAAAATCCCCGTTAGATCGAGGGATGAAGTCCTAATACCGTGGATCACACACTCTGCACCGTGCGATACACTGAGAAAACTTCAGTCGAATTCATTTATAAAATCACTCTGCTTCTTTATGTGACCGAAATATCGCATCCAAAATGAATGAAAGTTTGCTGACATGGACATCAAAAAAGTGTTCTATTATTACAGTTCTCTCATCAGTTTCTTATACGTAATTTACTTTTCAGTATCCTTTATTTGCTCCACAGCAACAATATCCATGTAACAAAGGAGGTTTCTACAGAAAAATAAACTTAAAAATTAAATTAGGTCAGTAACAATAGAATTAAAAAAATTAGTTAGAATTTAAAAAGAAAATTTATCAATTATTTAGCAAATACGCTCAACTTTGAAGTATTGGCCAATTTAAAATTAAAAACATTTCAGATCTTTTAGTTTAGAGATATAGAAAACTGTTGACAGTTTGTCGATGGTAGATAAATTTGCGATCAATATAGATAAATAGGTAGTGGTTATAAATTGGACATTTACAAAATTGAAAAAAAGAGAAACCTTATTTAAATTTCAAATTCGACAGAAACACAGTGTTTTGTTTTACATTTTGTTGATTATATAGGTTGTATGCCTCTATCAATAGTTCGCCCAAAAAAAATCAATTAAATTTGAACTCACGCTGATGATGGAAATATACAGTTTCGGTAAACGAGCTAACAGGCCAGTTTATTTTCTCATTTGCCACGAAAACCCGTTTATTTTGTATGATCCAATGTCCGAAAGATGGTCGAGACCTTCATCCTATAACTACCGTACTTCTAAGTAGTCTGAAATAGTGTGGTACATTTATTACAGGATGTCCGAAAGGCGAAAGAATCCACTTATTCCTTGGAAACTTGCCACGCAGCAATAACTGAAACTCCTCGGTTTCACTTACGATGCTGAATCAAACATGGTCTCTTACTTTTATTTTTTCTTCGACTCACCATTCACTTTTTTTCTTTTTTCACTCCCCAGTGTTTAGAATTCCACGAGCAAATTTAATTACCGTGACCAAACAAATCGCCAGTAAATTAATGTGCAATCAATTACGATCGCTGTTATTCAAACTTGGCGAAGTTTTTGCAAGAGTAATTTCATTCGCCAGTGTGTAGGGGTCGGGCATTCAATTAATTTTGATCACATACAATAACGACAAACTTTTTTTTCCCNCGTTTTATACAAAGAATAAATTGATTAAAATTGAAAACAAATTTCATTAACAATGGACAATTTGCATTGATAATTTCCAAGTTCAACAATTTATGATTCTATTTTCAGCGTTCCATTTGGAGTTTCATTTTTTTCTGTCGTTTGGTGTTGCGCCGTGCCCGAGTGCATGCAAATTGGTATGTTTTTGTAAATTTTTTTTTCCAACTGATATTGTTATGTTTACGTGGAATGTCCAGGACCGTGGCTATCTCATATTAAATGGAGCATTGAGAGTGTGTTCGATCGTCCACGAAGTGGCAATAGCATTGAGAGTGTGACTTGATCATGTGATTTCCCGCGGGTGTCGTGATAGATAAATGACCAAACTGCCGCTGTATGAACTAATAACATGATCTCTTGCATTATTTTGATGGTTACTTTTCGTGGTTGTGTGGCGCTTGATGCCTTTTTTAATTACTCACTTGCGGTTGAATTCGCTTAGTTGGAATGTACGCTAATTTGCATATCGGTGTACGAATAATAAAGTTAATTTTCGCCGATGCTCATTCCGCTGATTAATTCAATTCAATGATTTGTAAGTCAATATATTAATCATGCCAAAAATCGACGATAAAAAACGACCGTTGAAAAGTTTGTTTGATAATCAGTTAATAACGTATGAATAACGTTTTTATAATTTAAAAATATTTTGACTTTTTTATGTACAATTTTTTAAGTGAAAAATGTAATTTAATATCATATTTTTTAGTTTTAAATTTTTTATAAAACAAATGCTGAGCGGGTAAAACGTACGAGTACGTGGATGAAAGAAAGTGTTTTTTTATTTCTTAACAATATCTGTACATTTTAAAATAAGCTTTTGCAAACATTGCACCAACAACAGACATTTTTTATGATGCAACGCTCAAAGTAGTTCGACATATGTTATTTACTTGAAATATAAATTGATACTTTTGTTTTTCAAGTTCGAAACTAATAAAAATGAATACAAACATCAATATTGTAATTGAAAAATGAAAATAAAGATAAAAAATTCATTAGATGATTCAAAGTGTGTCGTGTGCGAAGGCTAAAATTAAAGGGAACGTAATATTTTTGAGTGAAATAAATTAAAGAGTTTTTGAATTCACCGCATTAAAGAAATGTTTTCGTTTGGCAGAGTTTCAATACGATGTCGGTTACTGGCACTCGGGTACCAACATAAATATCTGACCCGTGCATAAATTGCATCGACCCGAGACTCATACGAAGTTCCGGAAAGACAGTCAAATATAATTTCCTGTCGCTTTTTAAAGTTCGCTTGACATTGAAAACCTCCAACTTATTTCCTCTTGAAGTCGCGAGTCAACCATCTGTTATCTGCCGAGAAAAATATTGCAACCTGTGTTACCGTTTGAGTGGAAGTTGAACAAAATGTAACGATGAAAAAATTTTCTAGCTGAAAAAAGTTTATCGCAGAGTAAAACATTGGATAATTTTCCACTCGATTCCGAAATGTAAAAAGAACTGGTTAAAAGTAATTTTCTGTACCTCCAACTATTACCAAACTTGATTTCAACATTTTTTTTTTCATTTTAATCGTACAAGGACGATTTTTATATCTTTACATTGATCTTACAACTTCTCAACTAGCTGTTTCGATCATTGATCTCGCACTAAATGTGTGTTACCCGTGTCAACGATGTCGGATTCGAGTTGTTTACACACACTTTCAAAGTTGTATTTACTGTAATGCGGGTAAAATAGTAACAAGAGAGTTTGTACAATTTTTTGTAAAAGATTTTTTTCTTTTCGGAATATGTAATTGAGTTGTTGCGTCGAGGTCGATCTAGTCGATAAGCGTGTTTACACGTCTTTGTGATCGCGTGCACAATATTTACCTTACATTTACATTCGAATGCTATTAAACGTTATCCGAACATCCGCTGAGAATTGTATTTCTGGGGCCACCGGCAGTGCGTCGTCTCGAATTTGTCAAAAATGATATTTATAATTGTGACTAAACGCTCGAGCGCCATCCGGATAACTTGGCGACGGATAACACACTTTTTCATCACACCGCGATGACGGCTATGACAGGCTGTGTAACGGCGACGTCCTGTGTCATACCAACTGTACCTCGTTCGTAAAACTCGACTGTTTACCTCTCACGCATATGGGGAGTTTTGTTTACTCAACGCATCCATGGTTGATACAAGCGCGCCTCTGACAATTTATTTTGACAGATCACAAGTCTGAGCACCAAGAACGAGCAGTCGCTTCTACTTCAAAAATATAGATAGAAATCACCTGAGTCATTAACGACCTGTTATTGCAAGCTACCACTCTTCTACGAAACACAAACTTTCGGTCTTTTTATATGGAATGCTCTTAAAACTTCAACCGCCTCGTCGGAAGATAAATAAATCGTACGGTTTAATTATGCCAAGTGATTAATGGAGAAGTTGAACGTATATATTGTGTGGAATTGAAAAGAGTTGAATTTATACGAAACACGCTATCAAAACATCTTTGTGGACGGTAGAAAAAATTTCTTTTTTACGTCTTCCAGCAAACGGAATGATTGTATCGCAAAAACGATATTATAAAAAATTGAATCCCCGAAATGAAAAAAAACGACTTGTTCAGGTAAAACAAAAAGCGAGTCAAAAATAAAGGCGCGTACTTACGAAACCTCAGTCGCCTACAGCTTTACACGAAAACTTCTAATTCAAGGGGCTGTCATACATTCAAATTTTCTACTTTTCATTTTTGTATTGAAATATTTTTATTCTGTAAAGTTAATTATTCGTTTCTCATTTCCATGTCGATCACGATTAAACAATTTTTCATCAAACATTATGGGGCTTCTGCAATTGTGCCGACATGAAAAAAATAGATATAAGAATCCTGCGTTTAGATTACGCAGTTGCGCCGAATCAAAATATATATGAGTTGCGCCGAATTAAAATTGTATACTTGTCGGTCATAATCCATCTGCTCTGAGAAAAATTGGCAAGGCTGCGAAATTGACTCAATCGTGTGTACGAATTTTCAATGCGCACCGGCAAACTGCGTCTGAGATACCCTTTGACCTTTTTTTGGTAATGTTCTGAGAGTTGAATCAACTTGAAATTTTGTACACTGGTAGGTCATGATTAGATCTGCTCTGAGAAAAATTGGCAGGTCTGCGAAGTCGTGTGAGATTGTGAGATCTTCATTTTGAATACAAAAAATGATTGATATTTGTTATGAATTTATCTTCGGTGCAATGGCATATATATATATTTTTTTCATTCCTGCGCAATTGCATAGACGCAGAATTAGGCGAAACTGCACCTGGATTTAGGCGCAACTACATATGAAATTATCTCATCCGGCGCAATTGATTATCACCCAACATTATAAGCCTGTGTTTATTTTTTAATATCAGAAAAATAATCAAATTTTCCGAATTCATATTAATACGAAAATAAAAAAATTACCTTTACAGGGTAAATAATAATAATAAAATAATAATAATAAAATACAAAAATATTTTCAATGTTAGAAAAAAATCAAATTTGCAAAATTTGTTTTTGAAAATTTTTTGAACATCAGAAAAAAATAGATCAAAATGAAAAAGAGGAACAACATAATTACAGAATAAAAACATCAATACAAAAATGGAAAGTAGAAGATTTGAATGTTTGATGAGAGCGCCTTGAATTTGGCGTTTCACGTTAAATTATACGCGAGTGAGTTTGCGTAAGTATACGGAAACGCTCCGCAAAAAAAAGAGCACTGTACGCATCTTTAATAGAAAAATATTTTTGTGTACTGTGTGAGTAAGGTACGCGTTAATTGAAAGCTCAGTGTTTATTCGTTATACAGTTGATGAATCATTATGTCCCTGCATTCATTCATACATTCATGGAACACGCGAATTTGCATAAAAGGTTTCTATGGCTGAAAGCGATGCGATGGCGAAATCGTTTTGCGCGTAACGATTAATTTGACAAACTGCTCTCAAAAGTAACATGTAACGCATAAATCGCGCTGCGTACCATGCAAAAGCCGCACGATTTGCGATTTGTGTTTTGCGCATAATCATTCAGTTTAATGAGTACATGGCATGTTTGACTGAACTCGAGATCTTTCTTGTGATCAACGTTGTATCGATATTGCTCCAAATGAATGAAGAATAATTACTCATTGAATGTGTACCATCTATAGTTGCATCGCTAAAAATGATCGTTTCATATTTCATGATGACCAACTAATGAAAATGCATGTTAAGGAAATATATCTCGTGAATCGAAAAATAATCAAACATTTTTGTCCAACATTTACCTCGTGATATAAATCATGATCGTTTCATGGACATGAGAAATGATTTCAAACGCAAGATCATTTTTATTATTTGTTCGGGAGAAAAAAACTAGTCCAATGAAAACAACGGCACAGATGAACTGTCAGATATAAAAATGATGAAAAATTTATCTAAGAAAATAAAACAGTTTTTATGTGGTAAAAATGGTTTCGATTTTAATAGCCTGCCAAAAATGTGTTTTGAAGTTAAAAAGCACGGAAAATAGGATTGTTTCATTACAAAATGGAATTCATAATTCTGCGTAGCTCTCGGAACTCTGCAATTGTTTACAAAGGATTCGTGTTTGTATTCTCCGGATGAAGTGTCGCAATAAGGCAAAATTGCCGGCTCGCATATTAAAATATTAATGGACTTTTCATGTCACTGCGGAAACAGTCAGCGGATGCTTTACAGCGACAAACGCCACTACTTTTTGCAGCCACATTCTTTGCACGTGGGTCTGTTACTTTTCTTTCCCACTTTTTCTCGCAATGCCTCAGTTCTTTTCTTCGCTACGTAACAGAGCAATAACGAGAAAACTAGGCCGGGTTCACACTTGTATAATCACAACTACAGGTCCGTTTTCAATTTATGTCTGCATTTCGGGCTGTTTTACAGGAGCCAGATGAAAGAGAATGCAATCAACGCTGTTCTTTCCGAAAATATTTCAAAATTACGTGAGAAGATTTTCTTCAACTTGTTTTGTTTGTTACTGTGAATACCAAGTGCTGCTGAAACAGTTTTAAACTCATTTTACATCGAAAAATGTTAGTTTCAACGATCGCTTTTTTTTCTCATCATTTTTGAATTTCAACTATTTACATGATTGCTTTTGATGATATCTGATTTTCGTAGTTTCATGAACATGTTCGATTCCGTGGCAATTTCATACTCATTTGTAATTAACGTACTTATTCAATACCATAACATATTACTGGACTGGTTCATTTAATTCAAAAGGTTGATGTTGTATGACAAAGCAGTCATATAGCATTTGATATAACAGTTAATTATTCCACATAATAGCGGGCTTCTATCTGCATAACCCTCCGGAGAATATTATGTTACCTGAATAGAGAACGGAAAAAGCTAATTGAATAAAACTTGTTGGATACGAAATTGACTAATTAACAATATAGAGGTATACGGAGAAAAACAGCGAGATAACAATTATTACGACTTCTCAACTTGTGTGTGGGAACTGAAAAACTATAAAAAAACGTTGAAAATTTCAAAGGAACTAAGTAATTGTTATTTTTGTATAATTTTGAACAAATTGTATATTTCACAATATTTCACAAGTATTTCATATTTCAAATTAGATTTCAGAAATTCAGACAAAATGTACAATATTTTTAGAAACAAAATTACTAAATGACTGCAATTTCTATCGATTTTCAGTTCTCACACACAGTTACAGACGAAAAACGATGGCACAAAAAAATTGTTACATAATTCTACATTTCACTTTACGTTATTGAAACTGCTTACTTAATCCCAAAATTTTCACGTAAATGCCAAAGTAATAATTTCAAATGGGAAGTTTATTTATGTGCAATGTGACAACGAGTCTTGCGATGTATATGGAACGATTCTTCTTAAAGTTACTTTAGAAATCCTTCAATTGCAAGGCGACGAACAACCTCCAATTACAGTGGAGAGCATCCAGCATACCTTGCTCAAGAACATTCAAGAACCACGTATCCTTGTAAAGTTTCGCGAAGGATATAGTACTGGTGTATTGATAGTTATTTGCCGTGAAACTCGTTCCCTTTGATGTGACAAGAGTCTCAAGGATCTCTCGTCACTTTGCTTCGATTCAGTTTCTACGTGCATATGCTGCAGAGGGCTCACTCTTATCAAGTGAAATTTCTAAAGTTTGTCACTCCTTAAGTAATTTGATGCCACCTTCCGAGTGTATGAAAACTGCACCTCGTAATGACGCACTCGTCATTTTATCACGTTGATAAGCAACATTTTCCGCCAGCAAAACGTAAGCTGATTTGAAAATTGATTCCTCCAATTGGTTAAGTGGCTGATTTGTAGAGCAAACCCGGTTATATTGCAACTAAATAGATAAAGTTATTTCAGTCAAATGCAGGTTTCAATTTGAAGTCACCTTTGTCGCTTGTTTATGTTGCCATGGCTGACGATGAGTTTGTTAGTAAAAGTTATATTTGTCGAAGGTAGATTGGAAAATCAAACCGTTAACTTACGGTTGACCGTTAGGAAAATGATCGTTCAAAATCAATATTGGTCAGTAACTTTTTAAAGATGATGAAATACCGCTCAAGGGTCGGTCACTCGTCATTTTCTGATGAAACTACTTTAATGGAAGCTCTCAATTCTAAGTCTAACTTCATAACGGCCATGTTTATCGTCACAATTATTAATATTTATAAAACTTTTGTTTAATAACGAAATTCTACACGATATTTGTTTAAAAACTGACAGTCAGCTATCGACCCAAGATTTTAATTCTAATTTTCCTATCTGCCTACGACATATACGAGTGATTCCACGAAAAACGTCCATTTAGCTGAATACAAAAAATGAAAATATCAGTTAAAGTGACAAACTTTTTAAAATACAATTTTTCTCATTCTTTAAGGTCCCCTTAAACAAGAAAAATCGATGGATGGATGTTTCTTCTGAAACTACATCACCCATATAAATAGAAACTCATAGTTGTGTAACTAATCAACGTTTAATTTTTATTTCGATTTTCCGACGCAAAAGTTTGAGTTTGAATTCAACCTGTGAGCCAATCTATGTTACAGAGACCAACACCAACTGATGATCTAAAAGACCACGAAATTAGCAAGTTAGTTATTATCAAAAAGTATATAAAAAGAAACCTCACGAAAAAAAAGCAATTCACAATCGCTTCTTATTCCTTGTTGAATAAGCTTTCTGCTTCACCTTATAAATGAAAAGAATTATGCCAAAAGTTTCACGCTATGATGAGAAAAGTTTGTACTGCAGTTTATGCGGAGTGAACATTTCGGGAAACGGACCTCGTCTGCCAAATAAAAAATCAGTTTTTTTATGTGCGTTTATTTCTCGTTTACTTTTTCAATCTGCGTCCGGGTCTTTTTCTTTCCCTATAGTATACGATTTTTGGGACAAATGATATAGACGCATTATGTTATTTGGCCTCGTTTTCGTCTTTCAGGCTGCAGACGAAACCTTGCATTAGTCGATTCATCACGATTACGTGCTTTTTAGATGAAAGTCAAACGATGGAATAAAAGAATGCGATTTTGCTTTGTTCCATGCAACCGACATGTTTGAGCGCCATGGTTATTTGTGTGCCTTGCTTAATTGAATTATTAAATTTGCTCGGGTGTGAAGGATAGGTGCCGCGAGTTAGCTAATTGCGAGGCCATAAATAATAGAGGTAACGTGTATACACCCGTTAACGTGCGGCAACTGCTGCTGCAAGAAAGATATGATGCATTTGTGTGAGCTTATATTTAGCTGTATGAATGCGTGCAGATAAATGAGTCGTGTGCATACAACTTGGGGACACAGACAGGATAGTAAATAGATCAAACACTCTCGGTTCGCGACATCTAGTTCAAAATTCATGAAAAGAAACGTACAAGCATTGAAAATTACGGAAACCAACTTGGGAACAATTTGTTTTGATCGTTCCCGTTATTGTCAAGATGGAGCCGACGGGAAATACTCCATTCATAATTGAAATGAAAAATGTAAAGTTTGTGCATTATCAAACTCGATGTTCATACATTCTATTAGTTTCATTTTTCTTCAAATGGCAACTGCGTTTTACTGCACTGCAATTTTCATGATTTTCAAATGAGTCAGACGTCGAGATTTCCATTTGATTTTCTTTTTAGTCAAGGTGCATCAGGTTGCTCAATTTATTCTGGAAGTACAACATTTATGGGTGTAAGTGTACGAAAACAGAGCAGCGGTATTGCTATAAATTTCTACCACCCTTATATGACCCATTTTAATTTACCTGACAAGGGTTCTTATTTATACGTACCAGTTACGAGAGGTTAATTTCTAACGTAAGTATAAATTTCTACCATGAGAATTTGCTAACTGGTAACTGACTTTCATGAAATTATGTCTCGTATAAATCACGATGTGTAACAAACTAAATCACGATTCGTTAAATGAATCTGTTATGACAGAAACGGTAATTGACAATTTATTTGTATTAACCGTATAGATCATCTAGTAGCGTTGAATATTTCATTGCTGTGAAATCAATACTAATAAATTTAACCACTTAGTGTGGCGAAAGCGTGAAAGTGTACACTGGTCATTTTTAATCATACCATGTTTGAAGAATGTTAATATCATAATTTCGCCGTTCAACATCAAATAAAATATCTCGAAAAACGGGCTGTCGAATAAACAATGGTCTGTTAATATAGCGCAAACTAACCGCGAAAGCAAATTTATAAACATACAGAAATTTTCTACGAAAACATATGTGCGAGAGAATTATAAAGTTGTAATGCGTCGACGTTTATTTATGAAGATCTTCAAAAAGTTGAACCAACTTTTTAATTGCAAAATTTGCTCTTTCAATAGATTCGATAATCTACAGTTCGGATCAAAAAGTACTCGACGGAAAATGTTCACAGGCAGGATGAAAAAAAAACTGATTAAAAAAACTGAAAAAAAAACTGTTTGAAGTTGGCAAACATTCTCTGCATTTTTCGACAAAATATTGAAACTTGGCAAAATTGAGTTTTCATCGCAACGTACAGCAGGGGGATATGTTGAGTGCTTACTGAATAAACAAATACTGATGCACACTTATTATTTACAACACGGCGAGTATACACGAAAGCATTGTGATATACTCTAGTACCACGCTTGACAACAGGGCCAGTGTTCATGTTCCAGGCGAGACCGGACATTCGTCTCCTCGGTTCCCTCTTCCGGTCCCTTGGCCTGCAAACTCGAAAATGAGAGAAGTAAACAATTGCCATATAACTCTTCGTGCATTATTAGTATACTGAACCCTTAATCCGTCCTGTAAATTTGTTTGGTTTGATCAAACTTGCAAAACCATCAGTCCAGCACAATAAATCTTCAGCTTGAACAATTTTCGAGGTACAATTTTGACTGAGAATATAATAAAACTTCTACACAACACCTCGTGCAATTTTAATGTGTAAAAATGGTTGAGAATTATCCGAGAACAAAAAAAAACCATTCGAAACAGAATTTACAGCAGATTAAAGAATTTGTTCTTGATCCAAACTTCGAGGCATACCTACACATACTAATACCGTCCCAAAACCAAGACGTTCATAAATCTTATTCGCAGCTACGCATTTGCGGTGATTTTCATTTCTGGCTGACTTTAGTGGTGCTTTAATTCGTAATTATTATTAACGACCCCCGAGTATAGGGAGATAAAAAGCCGGGATTCTCCTGGGTCTACCCTCTGTTCGTCCGTTTGGGCATCGTTCGTACCTTTTCTGGTTTGGGTGTTTTTCTAAAGTAATCCTTCTACATACAGCAACATTTTATGGCTAAGAATTAGCAGATCGTAATTTATTTTCGCGTTCCATTAATACAAAGATATATGAATTGAATAATAAACTACAAAAATATTTTTATTCACAACATTGAAAATAGATGTTTTTGCAGTAATAAATTAGAAACACTCGCTGATATTTTTGATACTTACATTCAATCATTCTGGATCTATGAAGTCAGGTGCTTCTGAAGCTTTAATTCTCGAATAACATTAGTTAGCTGGCAGAAGGGGACTAATGCGCAAGGGTCCAAGAGCTCACTTCTGTCATTTCTCGGGGTTATTACATTTTGATCTGTAATAATATATGATATAGGCAATCTGTCGATGAAATGCTATTTTCCTTGCAACGTATTCGGTTATTAAACGTTGCGGTAAAATCATGCGTAAAGTGAAAGGGCCGACTTTGAGGGACTGTAATTATTGTTCCGGAAAGGTCTGGACCTGAGTAACTGCGGGAAAACAGGTCAAGATTTATTCGAGGGTGGAATGTTCGTTGCGAATAATTGAGAAGCATTGTCGGTTTATCAGTTTCGCGGAGCATGTATCGCTTAATTTATTATCGCCAAGCCCAAGCTTATCGGCCCTGTTGGAGTTCTTCGACGAATTTTGCGGCTGCATGTTGTACGTTTTTTTCATGAAATTAATTTTCGAAGAAGCAGAGGTAGCTCGTGCTGTGTTATGCATTTTATCATCTACTTGAGTAGATAATAAAACACAATTGTTTTACTCGCCCATTATCGATTGCTTTCACGCGAACAGATGACCGTTCGAGGCGCAACACCTTTGTTCTTTTTTTAATAAAAACAGTGAATTTGTTTTTACTAAAAGTTGTGAGTAACATCAATGCCAAAGGTGATTGTAATATAAACATTGAATGTAAAATGTATCTACTGATCTTTGAAATAACGATTTTTTCAACTGAGATTTTCGAAATATTTGGAAGATGAATAATTTAAGATCGATAGTCTTGAGATCTGAGTCCCATTTCAGATTAATAACCGGAGTTGGTATAACCAAATTTCATAATCCTTGTAATTTGGGTGGTGCCGGAAATAGAGCATTTGGCGTTACTCCAACGTAGGTTTTCAGAACAGGTTAATACGTTCGAGTGAGATGGAGAGCGAAAATATGCTCCGTCGGATTATTTGTTGGTTATTATTTTTTATTCTTTTTGTAACAAGTTGGAAGCGGTTAAAATGTTATGTGACCCGCTTTTAAACCAGGATTACGAAAGACAAGTAGACGCACAAGTGAGCCTGCGTATGTGACAAAAGACCGCACGGGCTATACCATTTTATGTTTAGGATTTGCGGAATACGGTGATACGCGCGGACACACGCGCGTATTGTATTTATGAAAAATAATCCTTTCCATCCAGCGTTGCGAAGGGGCGAGATATGCGTGGTTCACCGAACGATTTACATCTGATCGAAAAATATCCCGAACGTATTTCACGAAGGAGATTATTTTTAACGCAGATTCTCATTTATTATGTGTACATAAATTTTGTCAGTTATAATCGGTTTGTGATTTATTAATCTGCGAATGTCAGTTTCAATTACGATGACGAATAAAAACTGTGTTCTGAGGATAAAGACGAAATTGTTATTATAAGTACAGAACTAAAAAAAATCAATATTCGTCGGCAAAGCGACTGCATGAAAATTCAGCTAATGTTACGGCGCCGTCGTGGCTTTCGTTATCGTTGCTAATTGAATAAAAAGTGTTTGTTTCAAGCTTCCATTACATGGGTCCATTATTCGAATGTCAGTAATGTTACGAGAACTTTTGTGAAGCCGTCAGCTGCTGTTGCGCCCTATAACGAGACAGGCTAGACTCCCTTGACGTATAAACGCGTGACATCTGAAAGGGAGATTAGAATATTTCTGGGGTTCGGGCTAAATATTATCTTCCACGGTTTTGCACCGCACTTCGATGGAAAGTAAGCTGTGTAACATTTTCTCCTCGGGTGCACGCGTTGACTGCTACGAGTGTGAGTCAAATTGAAAGGGTCCCGCGCACCCAAAAGGTAATCCACAACACTTCTCCTTTTGTATAGACTTTTTGGACTCTTATTAATCTGAAACTTTAGCAAGTGAATTTCCTCTCAAACTTACGCCATATTTTTTGCAAGAATCCTTCTCATTAAATCTGTAGAAAAATCTTTTCCAAACTTGAAAATTTGAAATTACGAAACTTTAGGTTCGACACAAAATCTTACTTCATTCAAATTTTATATTTGAATTTGCGAAAAAAAAAAAGTTATGAAACATATCAGAATCATATACAGAGTGAAATTTAATCCCAACAGCTCAGACAAATTCTGATCATTCTTACTTGTGTAATAATTTAAAATATCGTCTCTTCACCCTTGGCCTCAAACATTCTTCTGGCAGTATCACAAAGAAATGCTCGAACCAGAACAATTTCATATGTACATGTTGTATATGTATTACGATCCAATTCCTGTCAACACTGAGTGTGATTTATTTGTTGACTCATTTCAATCTCTTGCACCGAATGCTATGTCGTACATTGTCACCCCAAACTTTTTATAACTAAAAAAACAATCCTATATGAAATGAAAAAAAAAAACAGAAAACAGAATGAGTAATATAAAAACCTATTCTGTTAATCATTTACAGAATGGACTTTTGCGATGAGTTTCGTTTGAACAAATCCAATGTAGCTTGTACTAAGTAACCGGTCATACACTCCATTGAATAAAAGAGTCGACAAAAATGTCTTGGCGTAACAATTCTCGATTTCAGCAATTACCGCGGAGTGTTCGCTTAATATCAGAGTCTCATTGCAATCGGGTCAAAAGACTAATGAAAATAAAGGGTGGCCGAATAGAAGCGAAGGCGTGAAGTCGGTCGACAATTCTCGAAGCCATTCGGGTAGGTTATCGGCTGCGATACGGTGTAGCGTAACGGCCCCTGGTAATAGAATGTGTTAATACAGTATGTCGTTTGAAATGCATTATTCGTAATCCCTATCGCGTAGCAGATGCGATTTTGTCAGCTACGGATAAAATTAGGATATATTAATTGGAGGCACGGATGAATTTGCATAATGATTCATGAATCTAGGGCTCGGTTTGCATAATGTAGTTAAAAATTTAATTTCATACGCGGCCGGGGAGCGTAATTAATGCGCGTATCAGGCTGACAGTTGAAGTCGCGCGTGCTCGATCGTTTTTGCGCAAATATCAGAGGCGGATCGTTTTTGCGCAAATATCAGAGTCGGACGGTGAAACGGCGTAATAAGTAGGTGCATGTGGCACCCGCGCTCAGCTGCATAAGCCATGGATGGGTGCACAGTCAAAACCCATAGAATGTTTAGGGCTGGCTTGGCAAAGCCGCTGAGTGGTCAACCGAAGATTACTGCAGCATAATTACCACAGTACAGTAGCCGTGGCCCTCTGTTTAATCTGCAATTAATGTTTCAAATTGCCATAAACTCCCCTGAGTAACAGATGCCACTTATCAATTACGATAACCGAGTGTACTTTGCGGCTGTTGCTATTGGCCGCCTAAAAGTTAATGTCCGAAACAATTACTTTCGAGTCGCGCGTCAAATTTATTAACCTCTAATGGTCAATGATAAACGCATTCAATTATAAAGAAGAAGGAGGAAGTTACTCATTTCGCAGGATAGATTATGTTGTGATGCACGCTAATTGGCCTAGGGAGATCCATTCAATCCGAATTTAAACGATTAGAGATAATCTACGGGGGTAGAGATAAAAAAAAAAAAACAATTTCAGTGTGAAATGTTGGCAAGTAATTTTGGAACGCATCCCGGAAATGGGAACTTTTTTCTCCTCTTCAACACACTTATTTTTTCAGCAAACTTATTTTTCATTTTCAATATTGCGCACATTTTGCAGTATAATATATTTCATTTATTACAGTTAATATTTTATTGAAAATTTGTATTTTGTTTAATCTTTTGAAATGGAGTTGACAATTTTCCGAGCCTAATGCACAAGTGTCAAATCCGCGTTTCATATATGTTTCCAATTGTTACAGACTCATATCTCGACTTTCTATAATCCGCACAGAATCCAAAGTTGAGTATTAAATCATCGTTACAAATCGCTTCACTCCAACAAACTATCTCACCGAGCCAGGATATTGCCATTGAATCGACTCGCATCTATTTGTTGAAAGCTATTCGAAATGGCATTTCGTTGTTTGTACAAGAATTCCTCGGCACGAGGGTAGGTTCTGTGCGTCCCGTATCTCCGAGCCTGCGCCAACAGTTCGAAGGAATCCACTGTATATATACTGACGTGCTTCGCGTATTGTCCCATCGACAGGACCATAATTCGTGATTATTATTCGTTCGCAAAGGCGACTGAAATGGGGCTACATTCGGTAGACTTGCAATTGCCCGCTCCATGTTATTTCAAGAACTATCTACTTGGGTACGTTATATTCAATACATTTGCAACTGGTGCCAGTTCTAGCACTCCCGCAGGACTCGCCAAGAGAAAACTATTTTCACCCTCGGCCACTCCCGACTACTCGACCAGACGTTACATCTGACTGTATCGAAGGGTTATATCATAGTCTACGCGAGGGATGGAATATGGCCCCCATTTTTCAAGCCGTGACACGTTCCACGTACGCGATCGAGTGAAACCCCGACGCGCTAAACGATTTATGCGACAATCGAAAAAAATTACGCATCGATTGATAAGCCGGCGCTGTGTTGACTTTCCACGCGATGCATCAACGTTTTGATCCGCACGTTAGTTATGATACGTGAATTCAAATCCTAATCTTGTTCGTGCAAAAAAATTTTTGTCATCCCATTATTTTAATACCTTAGCATTTTTTAATATCAGTTGATGAGAATTAGGTTCCCTTTGACACATTTTTTGGCTTTCCTCTCTTGCATAAAACGTAATCTCGAAACAGATTTAAAAAGTCACATCCTGAATCTCACAAATTAAAGTTTCATAAATGTATGCTCTTAATGAAAAGGTCTTTGTAGGTAATTAGTGTGCTTAATTTTCGGAATTAAAAATTTGGCAGCGAGATAAGGAGGTTTCTCTCGCAACAATGCCGTGTGTCGAAACACCGAAGTGCGTTAGTTATTTTAGTTGCCTCGAACATAAACACGTATATTTACGTTCTCGTATACAGCTATTCATAATTAGTCTGAGTTTGTATGTGTACGTGTACAATCTCACAAGAACAAACATACATAGGTAAAGACAGGGTCAGAGTACCCACGCGCCTGAGAGTGTCAGCAAATTAGATTATACATCGCTCCGCCTTTGCCCTTTGCATCTCACCCTTTCCACCGGCAAAACTGAGGAAAGAAAAACATTGCACTTCAGCTTGTTAATAAATTGTCGATGTCATTCATAATTACTCGGATGCCTGGGACGCAAAATTAGCAGAACTCTAGAGATTTTCCATTAATAATATTACAGCGATAAGCAAATATTCGTTCAATGGATTGGGAATATGTATTTCGTTGTGCATTAGAATTCATTATTACGTTCATTGTGAAATTGTGTGTATTTTATTACGAATATTATTCTGTATTGGCTTATATATTAATTATTGATCAACTTTGGAGTTTAGCAAATTAATCAGAATAGAGTTGAATAACTGGTCGTATATGCGCTGCCCTAATTCAGATGAATTTCGTACTGCAAAAAAAACTTGTTGGATGTAATTTCAAACTCTGTTCATTAAAAAATAAAAAAGACATATGATTCGAGAAAATGCTACTTCCATGTGCTTTTTGAATTAAAACAAAAAATGTTGCACGCTTTTATTTTGAAAGTGCCTGATATTGTTAATATCGTACACCGCGTTAGTACTCTTGTTTTGGTGCGACCCTCTCGTAAGTGCATGCTTTATAAAATACCCGGCCGAAACCCCTTGCGTAACGTATACATGGTGCTTTTACACGATTCTCGCATTACCGTCTTGTACGCGACAATTACTTAACGAGCCACAAGATCATCGTGTTTATCTACTTCGTACGTTACCGTATTCTTCCAGCAGACATATAAGATTATGCCCTGATGGAAAAAAGAGCTCAAATTAAAAAGAAAAAACCTAATTTTCGCTTCATGAACGATGACACATTTTAGATTCTTCAAATTATACATACCTCTTTGTTACGCGTTCCACTTTTATAAGCCATCAAAATTGTACTTTAGTTTAATACGACTTTCGAATGACAAATTTACAGCCGGATCGAACTTATTATTCAGAGTTACTACATCTTATTTCACTCCGGAAGCCGTTTCATTCGTTAACATCGCAGCTTTTCTAACTTTATTCAAACACCAACATTTAATACTTACGACTCGTTTGTAATTTTGAGTTACTGCTGTTGGTGAGCAACGTTATACCTTAACCAATGAAATATACGATTTCATGAAAAGTCAATGCTGTACCATTCATTCCATTTAATTTCCTGATGAAAGTTCTCGGGTGTCGCGTATTTTTATTTTTTAATTCATACATCCCCCAGTTGAAATTAATTTGCATTATTCAACTCCATACTTATTGAACACGGAAATTTTTTAGCGATGATAACATCAGCGTGATGTAAAGAGATATGGCACGTCAGAGAGGAGCCTTTGAAAACGTTTACGATGCAAGAGCGTGTCAAACCCTTGATCTCTTGTTGGGAGCATACGACACTCCAACAGGAGTGCGTAAGGCGATACGGACTAAAGTGAATGAGTTACGAAAATCTATTCTCCTACAACCCTTCATCCAGGGTGCTGTTAAAGTAACATCTGAAAACAGTAACGACAGCGAAGGAGCGCTAATTAAATTCAAGTTTAATACGTAATTATACATATGCGCATCCTCATAATAATCCCAGATGCATGTTCTTTTCATGTTACAAAATTACACCTCGCAACACAGTTTTATTTATTCTGACTCAGTTGATGTCGTCAAACAAATCCCATAGGACTTTATTACGAATCTCACAGGCATCGTTTTTTTACAATTTTAAAGCTCTGGAAATGATATTTTTGATCCCTTTTAAAAATGTTTTCTACTTTTTCTCTGGAAATTTTTATAATTTTTTTTTTTCATCTTTTTTTATTATCAAATTTGAATTGGAAAAATTTTATCATATTTCATTTTTCCGCTTTTGCTTTTTTTTTTTTGTAAAATATTTTCAAAAGATTGTAAAATATTCTGCACGGTGAAACAATCATAAATCGAGCATCAACGATTTTTGGGGTTCAATTTTGAAACGCACGTGATCAAAAATCGTAAAAATGCGAACTGGATCACGTCGCTTTGTCTGTGGCATGCTAATAAAAAAAATAGTTGTTGCTGGAAGGAGCGTGGCAAAAATAACAGTGAAACGTTACAAAGCATCAGCAGTGTAGTTTATTGTACACGAGAGAGTGAACAACAGCGCGTGGGCACTTTTCAATACTCCGCTATGAAGTACCTATCCGTCTGCTGCCGTAAGATACGGGGAACTTGTGCATTTCACTTCAGTCCAGTTCACAATGGCTATTACGGACGGTTCAGGCTCACGTTAAAGTACGTATGTACATACAGGAACCTGCGACGCAATGGGGACTGGTGTACCCGGCGGAAAAGTGGTGGTTTGGCTCGTCGGTAAAAGTTAGCTATAGCAGAAGCTTTTTGTATCTGAAGGGCTGCCGTCGAACGGCAGAACGAGCAATGCATTATGCCGAGGCTGTTTGAAGTTCTCCTTTAGCATCATGCTGTTAAAATCTTTGAGGGTTGCCTGCAGGGAAATCTTCGGCGTAAAACACGCAGATTTTCAAACGAATGCATTCCACTTCAGTTGACCGTAATAGCTGCCGTAGGATACTGTGTACATTTATCAGATAATTTGCTTATAATTGGAGGCACTTTTTTTGACCGCCGTATGTTCGATCCTCCTTCAAAAACGTGCCAATTATTCACACCCAGAATATACATTCGGTGTGTATATATATATTTTTACGTTTTTTTTTTTTTTAATTTAAAATTTCTCGGATGTCTTTATTTTAACTCGATTTCTTCAATTAAATCTTTATGGCGTAGTTTTGAAATTTGAATAAGAATAGTTAGATGGAATGACTAATTATTCTTTATTTAAATAATTGACTAATTTGATTTGACACAATATTAATTTGAAAGTTTTGAGGATCGTTGATTGGCTATTGCTCAGCAGGAAATTAATTCCGCGTTTTCGCCTCGAGTATCAAGGTTGACAAGGAAAGAATTCGGAACGTAAATTAACGAAGCTCAGAGATTCAGATCTGACTTGTCATAATCACTACGTATTGTTCGACTGGGTGGTTGAGCGGACCGAGTGAGCCACTCGATGAAAGGTCGAGCATTGTTGCCTTATGAATTCTCGTGTCAAAGCATTCCGACGCGACGGAGAAATAACGATCGCGTTTGTCTCAATCACCTACGTTTTTAATTTGCTTCTTATGCATTCCGCCACGTCGACATCTTCATGTCACGAAATATCCAACATCAAATTATGATACATTCTTGCGTCAATGACAAATTATGAAACTCTAGCTGACATCATTTTGCATCGCCACATCGCTCTCTTTCATTCTCCGTTTCGAACAACAAAAAAAAGTCCTCTCATTTTGTGCATCTTTCATCTTTTGTGCCATTCAAATTTTTCACAATCGTTTGTAACGCAATCAACTTTCACAAACAATTTATCGCTTTAATCAATTTTTTTCGCCGATCATTTTTCATTGAATCCCATCCAACCAATAACTTAACTTTTTATGCGACTAATGTTCTGACAGCTCCGATCGTGCCGAGCGATAAAACCCACATTCTATTCTAAACGTTCTTACATGACAATATCAACAAGTAGTGTAAACAAAATGAAACGCGACTTTCCCAATGAACGTCAATTTGTTCGTTCGTAATCGTAGCGATCGTGTATCAAATTAGTATCTGCGCGTGTAATTTATTCCGACTCATAATCAATTAACTTTCCCGCGACGCAAGCTGGTTCCACTTGACGTTATTCTATCAAGGGATTGGATTTGAAAGCAAAAGCGAATTATCAAGCCAAGGGACTCTCATTCCGCTTTGTTTGCAGCGAAATTTGTGGATTTCATTACGCCAAAACTTTGCACACTTTGTGAAATATTTTTTGACGCAAAAACTAGGGATCCGACTAATCCTTTTTGTATGGCTTAACGTTTATGATGTACGGCGTAATTACTGCGATAATTCGGGGGAGAAAGAATAAAAGGACGCAAAAGCCAAGGTGTCTCGTAGAAGTCTCATAATGCCCTTGCACATTATGTCGTCATGAAAGGATCATCGCGCGTCCACCTTTGCAGCCGAGCGAGCTGTTTCGCGACCGGGACGTCTGTTTGTCACTTGGAAAAATTTATTACAACGATAATTTGCCAACTCGTGAAAGCAATGCCAAATTTGCCTCGTATAATTAGTCGGCGCGTAATCAGGCGTAAAGGCAATCGCAAGCGTTACGAGCAGTACAATCAATTTAATTCGAATCCCAATTTGCGCATCGAGTTTCCATTTGATGCACTAGTTAAATAACAACGAAACTCGTTAACAATCATTTCGACGAGCGAATATTATTTATCCCGCCGATAACTCGACTGTAACTAAGCTGCGAGATTGAAAGAACCAGGGATAGTTTTGAGTACAAGTTCTGCTTTTATTTTATGGTCCAAAAAAAATCTTTTCCCCAATGAATGATCGCTCTTCTTTGCAGCCTCGCTTTACAACACGCTGTTGTCGACTTTGGTTTTTTACAACAGCAAATAATAGTAGTTACATTTTTTTGCATTTGCCGGCAATGGAAGTACAATTAATCAACAATTAACTTACTGCTCGCCTCGTCGTGAGAGAAACATAAAATATCCTAGGCAAGTGTTTATTGAGATATCTTTGTGAGTTGTATACTGAGAAATATCACAGATGTACAGCAAACTGTAACTGCTAAGTGACTTTTTCTATAGATGCTGTTCTTTTCGATACTGATGGTTACGCATTAATATTCTGCGAGGCACCTATCGATTTGAAAGCAAAAAGCAACGACATCGCAATTAAGAAAGCAATCACATCCACGTTTCAAGATTCTATTCATCAATTGAGAAGCAAAAAAATCCAGCATGAAAGATATAAATATTCGTCGGCAAATAGTGAGTGAATATCACGAATTTAAAATGATTGAGAGTTGATGAACGAACGCAGAACAAAAAAATAATAAATGAAAAATTAAACTGTCTTCTCGTCAGCTAATAAAATTGACACAAAATTATTGCCTGACAGGTTATGTAATTTTATTATACCCTCCAATGTATCCATCCTCTGATAAAGAAATGATACTCCGCACGTTGAAAAGAAAAATTGTTCGAACAAAAGGCGCTTTACTTGACAGTGAAAAACAAACACTGGTCAGTTTATGGGCTGCACACTATAGGGTAAAGCGACGTAAAGTTGAAGGGGCGACTTTTCGTGTGCAGCAGAATAAAATGTCCAGTCTGTTGGCCCTCGTTCGGGATCTAATTTTTTATGAAGACCGATGACCAAGAAAAACGTCTCGTTTTAGCGACCGAGCCTTTTCGTGAGGGTTGCAGCCGCACGAGTGGCAAGCTGTTATTGTTCACGCTTGGTGCATTTTTCCGCGGGACCTGAAATTGAGTCCTGTGCGAAAACGCGCTGCGAGGTCAGTTGCGTGTGCGCACAAAAGTGACTGCTCGTTGGTGTGCATCGTGTCGTGGATATGTGCGTGTGGTGCAAACTATTTTACGAGTAACAAAAATCCAGCTCAGTCCGAGTCGTGGCTTTTTGCGTCTGCATCACGTTATTTGATTTCGTTTCGCACGATTGTCATTTCGTACGAGCGGGGTGAGAGCGCACTTCTATTTTAATGAATACAAATGGAGCGATGCTGCACGTTACTATATACGTTTGATACGAAAAAGGGAGGACAAAAGTACAGATGATTTTATAACAATAAATTTGGCTTTTCCCATATTCTCAAATGAATTCAATATTGTCCTGGGAATCACTATTTTATGACTTTCAGAGAATGTTGCGGAAAACCGACCTTTGGAACCGAGCCACCCCTCGCCGGTGCCAATTTTTCACTTCTACTTTTCCTCTTTAGAGAATAGACTCAGACATACATCTTTTGAAACCAGTTATTCAGTTTTAAATTGCATATATATTTGATCAGAAATTATATTTTCATAACCCGGTTCGTTGTCATAATACAAACTCGTTATCATGAAATTGTATTTTATTCTGATAAACATCGACAAAATATTTTGCAAATGTATGCAGGATAATTATCTGTAATGAATTTATAATATTGCAGATGTTATTTTTGGAAAAATAATTTTCGTCGTATTGACAGAACACCAATTTGGATTCTCTCAGAAGTCAGAGTTTGTAATCTGTATTTAATGTTGTACAAAAATACACTTTCAATTGTACTTATCATTTCAAATTGGAAGCAATTTTCGGTAAGCATTGCACGAGGGTACGTGACTCGTTTCCAAAAAAGTCAGCGTCGCGCGCAAATGTGTTTTCGCCATGCGATGTCGTGATTCCCCATGGTGCAAATTTATCAACGTGACATTGCAATCGAACCGGTTGTTAATTGAAGAAACATTTTTTCATCGGCTGACGCGCATGGCGATTGCAAATGTGCCGAAGATATAATTAGAGAATCATCAGCGATTCTCTATTTACACTAGCGATTGCTCTTAAATTAACTATAGATAAGCTCTGAATTATACTATGCGGAGGAAGAAAAATTCCAAGTCAATTAAAGCAAAAACGATTCTCATAATTCAAACAGCCATGATATTCAGCAGAACTTTGGTAATAAATAGTAAAGCTGGAATAACAGCCAACTAAAACGTTTGAGCGACAGTGCAAAATGTTCGTGTGCAATCACCTCACATGTGTCCGGTGAAGGATTTTCATTACGACGATATAGAAATTTCGAAATTGTATAGCAATCAACTGAAATAACACTCGGATAATGTTGGTCGCAGAGTTGTACTGTTAGGTGGACAAGTGCCTTGATTGCCGCACATTTTACGTGCAAATCATAAACCGCATCTTGATGCACCGATCTCAACCGTAAGAGAATGTCAACCGAGCGATCGCTCATAGTGCCCGAAAGTCAATTAACTTCTTACACTTGTTTTTGCGCCGTGCACTTAATCGCGCGCGATAAAAACCAAAAATCCATTAGCGCGTTCGCTATAAACGCAGAAATCGGGCGGCACGTAATGATCTGTACGATTTCTGTCGACCGGGGAGTTTGCTCGTTGCAAAAAAGACCGAGTCACTGGGAGTCGCGACCCCGAGGCGAAATTGGAAAGTCCTAAGTGAATTAACCAAGTGAGATAGAAGAGCGGCATTGGTCTAATTTCGTAATGCATTCCTAGACCGCCCGTACAAACCGTTTAACCGCTTTCATAAGAACCCAAATCCCGCTGCGAAGTCGCTCAGAGAGTCAATACAATCTACAACCTCTGTAATTTATCTTGCAGACACATATGCCGTGTGACTTCCTCCGGTTCGGTAATGAAAATAGCTGTGCACAATTTCGGCAATCTCTTCTCTTTGATGACTGAATCAGCGGATCGATGAAGAATGATGCGGTGTCACTCGTTTAGTACCTCTGACGAATGGTTCTTGTTTGGCACTTTGGTGAAAAAAAAGAAAAAAATAGAAAACGAGTGAAAAAAATGTTTACGGTCATCTGACTAACAGGAATATAAAAGCATCATTTCTAAACTAATGGACGCAGGTGGGTTGAGATATGGCTTTTAATAAAGTGGTTATTGAAACCTAGATCACGATTTTTGTTTTTCTGCCATCCGAAAGAGATTAGATAATTTGTTAATCAAATAACCTGTCACTTTTGAATGACAGGCTTTTTCGCGGTACCGGTTTTTTTCTGTTCGTTTGAATCCTCGACGTTGAATTACAGCGACCGAGCCGCTGAAACATTAAGCTCGGTTCATTCGGTAAGACAAATGTTCGTCACGAGTTGTGAACTCGCCGCAGTCATCCGACGTTAATTAAATGTCGGCAACTATTTGCGTTATTACTATCGGTCGGTGCGCCAATCGTAATAAACGGCGGACTTGAAAAAAAAACCTTGCGTTTGTCGCGGATCATAAAAGAGCGGGACATGTAAACGGGAAAATGGCCATGTTACCAATGACACACACGCACGTCGTAAAACTTTTATTAGTGGAAAAATTAAATTGTTTTTATGTCTTTCCATCATAATCATCAGAGAATGCTCAAGAGGAAAAAAAATTGGAGACCAGATATATTGAATGATGGGAGAATTGAATTTTTTGCTCGTACACTCGAGGACGTCAGACATTTTAATTTGGTCAGAAGAAGATGGAGGATTCAAAGTGTTCATATGGGGAGAGATATGAAACAAAGGGTGATTGACGCGCTTCTCTAAGTGACACTGATTCGATGGTTCATAATATAATAGAATTTTCCCCCCTTTGGTTCTATTATTCGACCCTTGGTGGATAAACAGTGATGCAATTGCTGTATCGAGCTTGGTGAGAGTTTGTAACATCTAGAGTGCAAGTGACCGTTGAGCAGCGTTAATTTATTTCGCGAAGTATAATTCGGATAATCCCTGCTAGGTCATGTTCGTCATTAAACTGAGGGAAGTTGACATCTTTGTATATACTAAAGGGTGCATATGTTCTCCTCTTGACTATGTCCTTCAATTTCCTAATCCCAAAGCTTATGACAACACACTTCTGTTTTGACACTCTATACGTTCTAAAAGAAATAATATTTATCGTGATAAATATAATTCTAGCAAAACTTGGACTGAAATGAAGAAATTGTTTAAGAATGATTTTAAGCGTATCTGGAATTGTTCAACGACTGGAATCTTGTTTAAGGATCGTTTGATTTCGAAGTCATAAAGTTATGCACAAGTTTCTGGAATCCTTTCTTGTTATCGGAAGTGCAATAATAATCGACGTACTGCTTAGGGTAAATATTTGTTCAAGTTGTTTCAAATTAGGACAATTTGGTCATTTCGTGTTTCTAATTATTTCTAACCAAAATAATTGATAACAAAATTTTTATCAATTCGAGTCAAAACTAGTCAACGTTATACTAAAATTTATTCACTTTATCGTACAGAAACGTCCATTACAATTTTTGTGTTAACAAAAATTTATTGCAATTTTAATTAAAATTTGCGTGTTTTCTTAATTATCCTACATGGAAATTTCTAATAAATTTATTATTCTTTCATTAATCCAACGTGTTATTTTCGATGATAGCAATCAACGCTTATATTAATAATTTACAAGAACGGCTTTCATAACACGTGAAAAAAACGTACAAGCCAGCGAATTAAAAACTCCAAAATGATGAATGTGGAATGAAAAACAACCGGGCGGAAATTTATACAATTAAACTGTACTAATAAATCATACATTCCCCTCTCGAAATATCGAAATTAAATTCATCGCGCTCGAGGGTTGGCGAAGCTTTGGCAAACGGTGGTCAATGAGTGCAAACGAACAATAGCCAAACTTGCACCCTTTCGAACCTTATCGATGCTTGCATTCTTAGCGAATCAATGTCGGGCTCTTCGGCGTCATTTGCATAAACACAATTAGTTGATCTCGTTTGAATTATTCAGAATACGGTCTGAAATATCGAGCAGCCGCGTTAAACCCCTCTTCATGGATGCGCTTATATAAGAGCGAACATGACTGTCGTCGTTCGGTTCCATTGTGTAGACGGTCTTGTATCAGAGTGCAAGGGTGTGACGAAACGATTTCTGCCAAATGCAAACTGCCTCGCGCGATTAGATCCAAGCTAATGATATTTCATGCTACATCACGTCTCACTGACATTTCACTCCACTTGGTCTTTTTTTTTGGCGTTTCGAGTTGAAACACCAACTTCATTGTTTCTTCTTTACATTTTGTACCCGTAACATCGCTTATCCAATTGAAGCCGCCTTTTCTACAGTCGACAGATTCTGAATTATTCAGAGAGGTTGAATAATTGCAATGAATAGTTTTTTGTATTTTTTACAGCAGTTGCTTAAATAAACAATAAAGTCTCTTATTCCTTGTGAGAGATTTACAAAATGTATGGTTGTTTTTTTGTTCAGTTCTATTTAGTCTCACGGAATTCTTTCTTTCCAATCGCGGATAAAAGATTTTTCCGATTACGTTCCGTGTATTTTGTACTTCTTGTTTTATATTTTTGGTGATTTATATTCTTTTGAGAAACACGCTGGATGAAATTTGTTTATTTCACAAACAATCATGAATTACACACAGGGCAGAAAAAAATGCAACATGTGTTTTCGATATACCAGAATTACGGACTGTTTCATTCGATGAATTGTAAATAATGTTTGCGAATAAGAACGTATTTCCGCGAAATTGTACACAATATAAAATTGAATTTTGTTTTTGAGGTTTAATAATAGAGGTTTAATACAGTTGTTCGCAATTTTTATCGATTTATGTATTCAAATTTCCATAATAAAATATAACCTTCGATTTAAAAAAGTTATGATTGGATCTGCCGTATCTTGACAGCACACGTTTATATGTTTCGACTAAAAATAATCGCACTTGAAACTGGTTGAACATACGTCATAAAAATAACACATAAAGATTGACACTCTAGGTTATGGGCAATTGAAATGTATATAGTTTTCGGCAGCTCGTACAAAAATGAATTACATTTTTTTCTAAAAACCACAACATATGGAAGTTATTCTTATTACTCAAAATAAACGTAGAAAAAACTTGTGCGTGTTTCGAAAAAATATTTGTTTGCATAAAATAACATGACACTAGTGGAATGGTACGTGAGACTTATTGAACCGGTCCCCAAATGTGTATTTATTTGAAACGAAAACGTTATCGAAAACCGATCGTCTATATCAATATTTCGAAAGTTTGGTCTGACAATATTGTTTATTCACTGATTGGAAACTTTGCTATTTTTCAAAATAAAAATTCGCCAATACCCCATATTTTTTTTCTTCGGCTTGAGGAAACGGCGAAACTCGAGTTTTGTTCAAACAAAATGCTCGCCATTAACATAGCTCTATATTAAGACATAGCCGGATGATAATGAGAATATTGAAATAAGCTTTGTTTGTCAGTGATAAATTAAGAGAATGTTTATTCAGTGAATTGATCCTACAGTGCGTCGCAAATTGAGATTTCACACAGATTCGCATTCATAACAACGAAGATGATTAGCAGTCCATCGCCTACGGGGTGTGCCTACTAAAAAAGCTAAGAAATGGAACAAGAGTGTCACGCGTTCAATATTTTTACTTATTATATCTTTTCGTCCAATCTGCTCGTGACAGCTTTGTAAGTTTTGAAATGAAAATGCACGCGGCCCGTTCTCTGATGGACAGCCCTTATAAATATTCAAAATGGAACGTGAAATAATGCGACACGCGAGACCGTAGGCATTTCTTATCATTCTACAAGCGCCGCGCTACGGTGCAGGTATATACACAGCACACGAGATTTTATCTTACGCCGCGTTTCTCGTATATTAAAAGCGCCATTTTACTTGCTAGAGGTGCACGTACAAAAAGTAAATTGTTCTTCGATTCGTACGGCATGCAATTGAATACAATGAGTCGCCAAAATTTTCATCACGATCTAGAGTCTAGAACCACTCTTCCGACATTATAATCTTGATTTTTTTCGAATGAGCGTGCATGCATCTCGATGCGAGGGGAACAAAAAAGTTGAAAAAATGATAACAAAGTATAAAAAAAAGACACGCTCGAAGAATTTCGCAAATTATTTTTCATAAACTGATTCGACTTTCTTATGAATAAAAAACAACTAGCGTTCGGAAAATACGCTCTTATTCAAAACCTTCAATTCAGCAAATCCCCATTCAACATTATACTAGACCGTACACAACTTCTCCTATCAATTATGACTTTTATTTACTTTATTCATTGTTCAGCAACTTTGCATCGTACATTCTCAAAACATTCAAAAGTTCTGAACTCATTTATGATCCACCGCACAGCAGCTCGCCATGCTCCAAGCTATATTTCGTATTAATCTATTCTGAATTCAATCTGCTGATAAAAATCGCATTACCTACAATAATCGTACATATCTGACGTGCAAACAAATTCTCTCACGGTCTTGTTTTCCTTGACTGCAATTAAAATAAGCAATCCCACAAACTTGCACATCTTGTGCATAATCATCGATGAATTATGAATCATTTTCCTTGGTGCCATAACATTTTTTTTTCCGCGACAGTTTATTTTCTATCAGTTTTGTATATACACCCGACCTGATTTTGTCTATCAATTCACGCAGCTTTTCACGTGTGCTCTCGCTTGGCGTGTATGATAAATCAGCGTTGCGCCTGAATGACTACGAAATAAATCACAAAAAATAAGCCGCCCGTCGTAGACGAGCCGTGAAACCATGAACTGCTTAGGCAAAAAGTCTGCCAAGCTGATCACTCAAATCTCCTTTGAATAAACGAATATAAATCAAATAAAATTTCATCCAGGGCAAACAATTCTTCCTGTCAGGAGTGATTCTGTTGATCTAATCGAAGATAAACACGGCACTCTGTGTAATTCATCAATTTTTGTTTGAAGTTAATTTCATAGAGCAAATTATCTTCGAGTTATTATAGGCCAGTGAGTGTACACATAAGCAAACGTGCGGTGCATTGTGCTGAGTTCACTGTAACACAAAAATACTTAAACATCAAGTGTTTGTTTGCGCGCGGAGAATCGTGATTGGCCGGCCTCGTAGCCGGGCATCGTTTTAAAAATGCGTTTCGTTTGACACTTTGTCGGAGGGAACGTCGTGGCCTGACAGCTGTCGAAATTATATCCAACGTATTTATTTACTTAGAGGCTGATCGATGGATCGCACGATGACTGGGCAGCTGGTGGAACAATGCAAATCTGACCCCAATGTGCATAATTTCTGTGCAAAATCAATCTTCTGTAAGGCAAACAAAATATATTGATTGATTAAAATTAATTGTTTCAGTATAACAATATTGATGCTCAATAAATATAGGTACAGATATTAATCATTCTGTTAAATATTTCATGCACCGTGAGCGCAACAACTCGTGCATTAAAAAGTGTAACGAAACTTTTTTGTTTTCTTTTTTTTTCTGCACTGAGTCATAAGAGACCGTGGAGCATCTACATGGATCTCAACTTTTTCGTCTTGTTTCATTAATGATTCTTGAAAAACTTGGAGAACAGTGTGAAACACCTCACATCGACTATTATATAACTTGTTTTTTATTTTCGGTACGTCGATGTGTATTCCCGCAGAAGTTGTTCTTGAATATCTCATCCCTTTCGGCTGTGCACGCGCAACTTGGTTCTGCGATCGCGTTTACAACGAAATGCAAACTGCAATGATAATAGTAATAATAAACACTATAGGCGAGAGAGGCAGCAAGTTACGTACAGCGACTGGAGTCTCGTTTTCGTGTGGCCCAAGTTTGCATGATGTTTTCTCGGAGTTTTTCCGTTCCGACCATTCGGTTCTGGTGGGTTACGTTTACGTACTGTCGATACCTCTCTCGGAAAATCTGCTTAGAGCTGATGTTCATCTAGCTCGTACGACGATAAATAGATTTGAATACAAAGTCGTATCACCGGGCTGATAAATTCGACAGGGTGTATTTGAGTAAGTTGATTATCGGGTATCTGACCGTCGTACTACTTCAGGCATCGTTGTTTCGCCACTGATACATATTTATGAACAGCAAACTTTGTGTAACCGATTGGCTTGTAGATTTCTTGTTATTAATTTTGCGGACGTTTATGTTGTCTAGGAATGGATGGCGGAGAAAGTGCTTTTCGCACGACGCCCTTTATGCGAAACAGTAAAACCTGACGACTGCGCGCACATAACAAATAATTTATGTAACAACTGGGTCTTGCTAACACTATATAAGTTTACGTATCGGCAACGACAAATGTTTTAGCTTTGTAAAGTTCCGATCTTTCGGCGCATAAATGAATATTAAATGCGACAGGGATAGACAGCGCGGGACCAAAAACAAAATATGTTGCTCCATATTTCAGCTTGTGAAATACGCGCTTGATGCTAAGGTGCAATTTCTTCTGCCGCTGATGGTTTAACCAACTGCTAAACTTTTTACCGCAATAAACCGGGCTGTTCCAATTGTTCTGAAACTTTTCTATCGATAGAAACATTTCCGAGTTAAATTATTTGATCAACTATTGCCTTGTGAATGCCGAACGTTATATTCCGAGCTGTGAATTGAAATATGCAATGTTAAACAACACACGGAGAATTTCGCGTGATTTAAAAGCCACGTATGCTTAATATTTTGCGTTGGAATATTTCCCCTGGAGGAAGAATTTTTTGAGAATGCCCGAAAATTCATAAAAGAGAAATTGGTTCGTGAAAGTGGATTTATAATATCGCATTGTACGGCATTAGTAGGGTGCTATTCAAATACATTTCTTCGTGTCTGCTATTCCGTGAAAGAAGAAAAACTGAAATGCATCGAGCTTGTACCATATCCCATTCATCATTCTTCAAAGCTTTGACCTTCGCATGGAAACATGTATGTGAAATATATAAATACAATATACCGACTGCCGACACATAAATCGAACTTTTGTATTTCCGGCGTTGACAGTATCTATAACTGATTGCTTGGGCAGATTTCATTTTTTCCCTATTTTCTATCAACTTGTTACACATTTAATAACTGCATTATTTTTACAGAGATACTGATTGATTGATGACGAAATATCTCTAGATAAAAAAATATTTCACATAGGATAGAAAAAAGTAGTACATCAAGAAAATAAAAAAACCAGAGAAAAAAAGGTAAAATATAACACTGAATATTTTCAATCTTAACATCGCCTTGAGTGCAGAATTAAGCTGGCAAAATTGATTGTTGTGCTTTCATTATTTTTGAATTTTGTTATAATCTTTTGAGGCTCGGGGACTAGAATAGAAATTATCTGTTAAATCCTCATCAGTAAAGTATAATGTACGCAAACATGAAAGTTAATTAAATTCTGTAATCTTGCGGCTATGGCTCCTGACGAGTTGAGGGGGAATTGAGATGTTTGTTGATGATGGTCAGATGGTCGGCGTACGGGATTCGATTTTTTTTTCGGGGCGAAATTCGTGTTATCTTTTCACATGAGACGCGCGGTTGAAACGCCAGTCGAAGTCGAGCAGTCACGTCAGCATACACAATGAGAATCACCACCATTTTCCGCTGAAATTAATATTTAATTTTCAAGCCCTCATCTACAAGCGGAAGCTTTTACCATGCGAGAGATCGGATGTACGCCGTCAGTCAAGGGATTTTTTCACCGCATTTAATTTTTTATCGTTTCCTCTTAATGAATATTTTATAATAATTAATTATACATTAAAGATATGATTAATAATGAAAAAGTGCAAAAAAGAGGTAAATGAGAGTGTAAAAATAATATGCGTATTTAGAGCTTGAAATTCCACGGTGCTGCGATGCATATTTCGCTTTTCTTCATACTGCGCAATGGTAATGGAACTCTTTTGACCAACATTAATTAGATTTTCACGACCCCAAGGAAATTAGAGTAAGCACTATAACGTCGTCTTTCCTTTGCATTTGCGTCGTGCAGATTCTGAGAAAGATCATCGAGTAGTGTACAGTCAGTACAGAACTTTGAGGTTGCCCCTACTAATATTGCTACTTGAAGCCCTCACACTTTATCTCACTCTAACTCTATATATCCTCTTATTACTCGGCCTGGCCTCCGCAGTGTCTTGCCCACCTTGATTTGATTAGCATAATTGTCCTTGGCACATAGAACTTTATTCATATTGCAGCAAATTTGCTGAGACGACATAAAAGTCTTTCACCAGCATTTATTCGTCTGTTCAGGGTATACAGATTGATATACTCCTCACTGTTCCATTTTCCTCTTTTTGTTAATTCAATTTTCGTATTCAGTTTTATCATCGTCGTCCCGAATCAATTATGTTGTACATTTTTCAACGCGTATTTAATAATTGATGAGGTCCGCCCCCGAAGAATAAAGAAATTCCTTCCTGGCGGAGGGTGTACCGTTTCAATTTTTGATGGAACTCTATTCGGCCAAAATTGAGGTATCTCGAGGAGGTGTGGAGTTACACTATGTAAAACATTCGACTGGATGTTACTTTCCGACGTTCTCCTGGGAAATGGCACTTTATCTTCATCCTACAAAGTAAGGCGATAGCACACAAATTGAATGTTTTGAAGATGGGACTTTCCTTGCGGATCGAACAATCATCTCGCCTCATCCCCACGAGCAACCTGAGCCTCGCACTCCGTTCTGTGCCGACTATCGGACATGACCTGTAGGTGCAGGAGACCCCCCAGCTAGTGCGCCTTTTGTGCCTTGACTTTCCACCCCACGTTTTGCAATCACGCTAAATGGTCGATTGTTGCCACGCGAATGCACCCTAACAAAATGACGCCGGTCGACTCGAATGAAAGCCGCTCGAAAACCATCAGTTTCTAGCCCCATAAGAACCTTTTTTGTTTATTTCGCTGCGCCGCACATTGTGGAAGGAAATTTCAACTACTTTCGCGAAAGCTGTTTCAGCAAAAGTCTGGAACAATGACTGCACTTTTACTATTTTCAGATACAAGCATAATTACGTGAAATACAAGCTTAATTAGGATATTTTTATTTTTTTAAATTTCATTCGAACAAGCATTTGCTGCAAAAATTAAAATAAAATTGTATACATTTTATTTGTATTTATGTGATTTTTTTTGTACAACATTTAACAGAAAAACAATTCGTTTGGATTGGAAATTCTGAACGCAGTTTCTGCTGAATGAGAACCACCGCAATCTGCGAAATGTTGAAGGGTGCTGCCACCCTTTGAGCAAGCAATAAACTCATCGCGTTCCATACCTGAGCGCGATTTCCCTCGACTCCACGCGTCGAGGTGCATTTTCCACCCGAGGAATTTTATTTGATTACCGACCATCGCCATACAAATGTCCACAAACGACGAAATTGCTTCGATACGTTGAAATGGAAAAAATTGTTTCAACCATTGATTACAAATAGTTTTGTGAATCTGTAAATACTTCTATTTCTATATAATGTTGCAGAATTCGCTCCCTATTTTCAATAAACTAATTTTTCTTCAATTAAAATTATAAAAGTCTTAAACAGTATTATTTGGAAAAAAATGTACTTTCAAGACAAATTTGTATTCACTCAAAATTGTATATACTAGTGTTTCATTTCATTTTGAGATATACATTCTAGGAAACATATTTAATCGGTTTAGACACCAGGTAACATATTGCTTCTGCAAACGTATCAAAATTCGGAATAACCTACAGCTGGGAGCAGGCGGGAACATAAAAGTCCAGCATAGCCCGTCACAATTTTATGTGCCTTCCCTAAAAGTGGAGGCGTAGCAACCAATAGGACGATTTCGACTGCGCGTTCACATACAAAACGAGAATCATGAACAGCACAAAATACGAGACGTCGGTACCGCAGAGGATCCAAATCTTGCACCACGTTGTCGCGGGGGAATCGCTTTTCTCGCGCTTACTGTACACATATTGCGCGGCCGCTGGGACGTTGCTGCTCCATATATCCTGGCATCCTAACGTACCACTCACAGACACCAGTGCGTATTTCTAAATATGCTCCAGACGCATGGGGGCTGCCAGGACGCCTTACGCCACTGTATCACAACTTATGAGAATGTTTGCCCGACTCTAGGACGCATGTTTACAACCTTCCACTACTCTGAGCCCACCATAATCCACAGCCCTTACTACATATCCATCGACTTATGCGGCCTGTCCATTAAGTGCGAGACGGTCGTTCTGTAAATTTATCATTCTTTTTTTTTCCAAAGGGATCATCCAAAAAGTTGTCCGATACGCCCTCGTTGCGTGTTTGATAAGGTTGGGGTTACTAAGATACATGACTGCGGTGGGATCTCAGAGGGTAATTGTGGTAATTTTGATTTCGCGGATGTGTGTGTATTTCGATGCGGATTATGTTTCAACAAAGGGATATAAGTAAAATTTATTCTGTGATTCACTATACTGTCCATTACGAATAATAATTTATGTCGATCTTTGATTGATCCAAAAATTTCATACCAACAAATCTAAAATTGTCACATACAAAATAATAAAACTTGGTACGCAACAATGATAATGCAAAAGAATTAATTTTTAAATATTTTGAAATTCACAGGAAAAATTTGGCAATTTGGGTCACTGATGTGAATTTGAAACGACAAATTATTTTTTAATTTCAGGGTATTGTTGCTGCCCATTGTTCTGCATACTGTTTTGATAATTCTAAAATCGTTAGTACAGTTTCCAAAAAAAAAAAAAAAAAAATGCATTGACGTTTTTGGAGCTCTCACAAAAAAGGTTACCGGACTAACGCACATACGCGTCATTTATCATTGGCTGCAGCAGTAACCCGAGCATGACAATGCAAGCGTGCATTAAACACTTCAGCCACTGCAGCGTTAATTTCATATTAATTCAATCGAACTTTGTAGCAAATGTTTAGCCGAGTACGACAAAACCACTCATCGCTTGTGTAATTATGTTCTTACGCGTAATAATGTTTCATAATATTTTATTATAATAATAATCTGTGAACAATTCTGTCTGAGCGACACGTTTTTCGCGTTTTATGGTTTCATCAAAGGCACGAGGTATTTTTTATTAAAAAATTATTGTTCAACCTCGGAGTATTAAATTCATAAAATATCTCGCATGAAACGTTTTAATAATTTTTATATATTTTTCGTTTCGCAAAAAGTTTATCGTTTTTCGATGGCAAGTTTATAATAATTATACGAATACCTTTGGCGGTTTAGCAATGTATCAGAGATTCCAGATGCCATTTATTTTAAAAACCCTTCGTTGCATAACTCCAAATATGACATTTTCTCTTTGTGAAAAAATGCACATAAAAACTTTTTTTTTTTCATTACACGCATAGCAGATGCATCGCTGTAGCTGCGGAATAATGTCGACATCGTCCATGTCTACAATATCAAGCTGTCACTGTATAGAGTGGCACTCTCCAAGGATTACGAGTGTTTCTTTAAAGTAAACGTATTCTCTCAGGCCCGGCAATTCGTGCTTGAGATAAACAGTTATTGATGCTGTCGATTCTTCACAGTACCTTGAAATAGATATCCGTGTCTCGCCAAGACCATTTTATTCCGACCAAAAGCTTCATGACTTTTACAGCCATACATTTCATTTTGTCATTTTCATAATGGACTTGTCTGAAACTTGCTCTTGCAAATTTTTGCACACTTTATTTGTACCTTGTCGTTTGATTAAATCCAAATCTAGAACAAAAAGTTCCAACCTGCAATCGATACGTTTATATATAAACTGACATATACGTCGGATAAAGTCGAATTCTGAAATTTAATTTTTAACCGTGATCGTCTATTGTTCCCGGCGAACTTCGTGTTTTTTAGGTTGTGAAGTTTCCTCTTTATGACAGCTTGCAAGTACGACGTGCAACTGAAAATATAAAGTCAGCTATTGAGTCGACGTGATAAAATTATTTTTGTATTTGAAACTGTTGCAAAAAAAGTGCAACCTCATGGTATTAGCGTCAGTTTCATGTAAATTACCAGTTTGGTAAATATGTAAGCACATAAATACCGTTTTTATAACCCAGAACGTTTCGGGGTTGAACACAATCCCACCCATTTCAAATTCGTTGGAGTAGAAGATTCCGTGGCGAAGTTTGGCAAACACGATCATCTTGCGTGAAATATGCGAGGGTGGGAAAACCTAACTGCGACGATGCACGTGGCAAATGAAACCGCACCTATACACCCTGGGTTCTTTTTTTTATAAACTCTCGCTACGGGGTATTATTAAACAGTATGCGAGCCACGGTGTCGGGAAATTCAATAACGCTCAATATATAACAAGAGAACAGGACCCCATGGGCGAGCGAATACACCGCATAAGCGAGATTGATATATTATTGAGAAGCGTCCATTAAAGAAAGCACTGCTTTGATGAAATATGCCGCTCGGGATGAAGCCGAGGCAAGGAAAACAGAGAAGCACGCTGCGAAGAAAGTGAAAGGTATAGTGGGGTAAAAAAGGTTGGTGAAATAAGGTACGCGGGCAAAGTCTTGGTACGTGTACCGAGAAATACTAAGCAAGACGGAAGTGTTTCAATGTTGAATACGAAACTAACGCGCGCACGTAAATTTCCACAGGCGAGCTTGACACGTGGCTGTTGTCCCACGGTACTAGCTACACAAGTGCAGCAAGGTCAGATGTTGAGAGGAATAGCGAAACAACACCGAGCAACTTGTTTAAGCAGCGCTGGGAGTAAAGGTGACAGCATAACAGGTTGTTTGCTAAATTCGAGACATTTTTTTTGCTATGGCTGAAACCAAGATGATTCTATTTAATTGAATTAGAAAAAAAATTTCCATTTCACTTATCGCACTCAAAACGCTCGTTTATTAAACAAGTGTAAAATAATTTGAAACTTGTGATTTTAATTTGCACGTTTACAAAGTATAGCTCTTTTTTCCATGGGAGCACAAGTCGCTTTGTGATAAAACGGGTATCTATTTTTCATTCGAACCTCATTTTTACAAAGTTCAAAGAAAAAAATTCACAGCACGGTAATTCAGTCGCAATTTGTTACAAAACTCCTGTTTTCCAATTTTCAGAGAGTCATAAAGAGTTGCGATTTATCGCAGCGTTGAATTGGAATGATGATATTTGATGTCGGGTCCGGGAATTTCTCAATTAAATTTTTTCGACAGCGATACAGTCACAAGTGCTAATGGACACAAACATTCGCACCCAAATGACGCGCGACTGTAGTTACAATGTTCATTACATCTATCCGTTCTGTCTGCGGTGTTCTCCAAATAACGGCAAAGGGTTCCACCCCTCTGAACGTAAGGGTGTTAAATGATTTAAATCCATTCTCATGAGACACACTACAGCAAAATTACCATGTCTGCTGGATCCGCGCTTTTCCACTGGACCCCAACGCAGCGATCAGCATTTCCCATTGAAAACGCCAACGAGCTTCCGGTTGCATCTCCAGCTTCATCAGCTTCTGCCATCCTCAACTGTTTATCAATTATCTTCAATGTCAGTTTTGACATTTTGTTTTCGGTCCATTTGACCCAATCATTGCAGAATGCGTGCGTCGAAGTTTCGATCTCGCGATTCCAATCGGCCTCTTGAAAACTGTCATTCAAAGTGCATCGCGCCAGTTTTGTTATCAATTTTTAATTCTTATCTTGTTCAGCGGGGATGAGTGTCTTGCAAGTGGAACTTTAAGATAGGTAATGTTGTGATTATTGAGCGAAATGCCCAGGAGTTGAAGAAAGGGGACCTTAATTAAAAGGCCAACTTTGATTCGGAGCGCCGAATGATTGCAACGAGTATTGTTAGCGACGATTCTTAATCTACTTGTCGGAGTTTGAAGCAGTTCGTGTTTGCTACCCCCTGTCATCGAGTCGTGGCCTACAAACCGGTTGGTACAATATTTAGAAAGCCATTTGTCTGACGTTGATATAACCTTGGTACGTCGCGAAATTATTGCCAGGTTGAAGAGTGGCAGGCTCGACGGCTGAAGATTCGTTTGCGATTGTGTGATGCGAACAATACACGTATATTTACAGTGTGTACACGTCGCGTCTGCATTGTCGAAATGGAGGTTGAGTTGAGCAGATAAACGCAGAACAATGCGAACTTTGAGATAACTCCAAAGGCAGAAATCAACATGAAAGGGGAAGTTTCCGTCCCTAATTGGTATTTAGGAGATTCGAAACGGAGCTAACTCGGAGTCACGTACCTCGTCTTCCACGCCCTAACTTCCATCAAACCGAACCTTCTTTGGCTGACTTTTGCGATTCTGCCACTTGATGTTTATCATTCGGTTCTTTAGGATACCGCCGAATTGAATTATGCACGGCTCCAAGTTTTCTATAAAAGACCCGCCTGCAAATTGGCGGTGCATAAAGTTCAAACTAAACAAATTAGTGACGCACGGGACAAGTGCCTGTCCTTTGATTCAGATTAGGCGCAGCGAAATTAAAAAACTCGTACGCATGCTGGTTGGGAACTGATATTTTCAGCACGACATAAATATTCAAGTGGTACGCCAAGTTACCGATCGAAGTTACTGCGCTGCGAGTCTGTAATCCAGAAACAAACAGAAATTAATAAATTCGACTTTTCTCACATGTTTGAGCTATAATTTTTTTCTCAAGCAGTTTTGAAACATTCGTCATGAATATTTCTAAAAATTGATAATCAAAATATTTTTCAATGAATTACGACCAATCTCGCTGATTTAGCAGAGACAAGAATTGGATGGTAATTGATGGTTTTTCTATCAAAGCGTACTAGTTCCACTGTTGGAAAGGCGGAGTTGTTTATCGTTGCTCGTTTTCACAAAAGGGTGAAAGATAAGAGGGTTGCAGCACCCTCCGAGAGATGGCACTACCAACGGATTTTGCTGCAGAGATTCAACATTTATCGTTCAGTTACCCTTCGTAGGTTTATTTCGCATTGACGTTAAACCGACCTTTCAAGCTTGCAATATATTTACTGACATTTTAGCATCCAACATTGCGGTCGATAATATGCTAAATTTCAGAAATTTGTAATGCCATCTAATTAATCATTGACATTTTGTCACAATGGAGATAATCTCTGGTACTGACAATATTTTCACGTTCAGGTTAAAATGTATACCGAAAAATAAAACTAATTAATCTCAATATTATTTGACGTCGACTTTTGTTATTTCGATTAAAGAAACGTCTACAATATAATAAGAATTGATATAATTGTTGACAAAAAAAACAGCATAATAATAGTATCAATTAATTCGTTATTGTACATTTTTAAACAGACAAACAAAATGTTAAACTAAACGTAAATGCAGTTGGTAATACTTTACTCGCAGACTACCGTGTCATGAGGTTAAAATAACTGAAAAAGTTTCTTTAATTTCAATTCAATTAAAACCGGGGAATTGATCAGTCTAATAACAGAGTCGAAAAAAGACAAAACATACTCTCAATCAACAATAGGTGGAGCATCTGTGAAGCAGGTTTGAGAGTGAAATAAAGCGGGCGTGTGTACACAGAGCAAAGGGTCGATCGTATTCAACTAATGACCATCGATAAAAAAAGTCGTAATTTTGTGACGTAGTCAATGCACAAGCAACGGCATAGAGGCTGTTCATGAAAAAAAGGGAGTTGTTGAAGTAGAGCGAAAAGAAGAAAAGGAGACGAGCGCCTTTGGGGATGCGCGGGGTTCCCCAGAATGGGCTTGGAGTTTCGTCGCAAAACTACTCCATCAATGCCCCTCTTCTTCTTTCAGGTCGCTTCCGGCAATGGTTGAGACGCTCTTCTTATATTCCTCGTCGCATTCCCTTGCCTTTTTCCATCCCTCGATTCCACGCCAGCTTCAACTCAGCTTCGTTCGTCCTGCGAAGGTCTATTAGCAGTTTCTTAGAGCGCCTTCAAATGGCTTTCCTATTGATGCCCGAGGAAGGGGGTGCCCGCAGGGTAACAGAAAATCGGTAGGAAACTTTATGGACTGCGCGATGGCCACTGGAGTCGATCCTGAGGGAGGATGGGTCCGGCGCTTTTATATTGCCTTGTTCGGCCGTGGCCATTCCTCTTTTATTGCGAACACGAACAGACGGTCGTCCGCCTCATTCCCCCGGCGTTGTGGCGATTACATCACGCGTCGCAGATTTGCCGATCGTAAGTGGAACTCGTTCGGGGATTCGATCACGCCAAGATATCTAGTTAGGTAAAAAAATTAGCGCGACTGTTTGCAGCGGTACGCTCAGAAACGATTGCGAAATCGGGCCATTGTCGAGCTAGCGTTTTCCACGAATCGAGTTACGATGCTCGCGTGTGAAATCGGGCTACTGTGCCTGGCACCCGTTTTGCTTGCAATGATTTAAGTCGAATTCGCATTTCGAAATTGCTTGGACAAATGGCAGAGAGTGAATGGAGCGTAATAGTTTCGGATGAGTTGCGCTTAAGTAGACCGAATTAATGAGACGGCGTTTCATTTGACTTATGCCCGTGGGGTCTGTGCTTTATTTTTGCTTTATGCCCAAGTTTGATGTGATCGTAATCTCCAAGTTTTTGGTGGAGAGATTACATCCGTTGCAGAAAACTTTTTTAGTTTATTGATACTGCGATGAATGCTCGAGAAATTAGCGTAAGTTTGACGCACGAAAGTGAATGTTCAGTTTAATTTCGTTTGTATTAATATTCGAATTCAGTTACGTTCTCAGATGACCTTACGTGGATGAAGAGTATCACAAAATTTATGTGAATCTTAATTGGCAATTGTGAAATTACGAAAGCTTCATAAAACGGGTACAATCGAATAATTCATTTCACAGATTGAAAATGATACATGGATTCTTATGTGTGTTGTAAGTTCCGTTGCATGTGTCAGAACGTACTCTCACTGTGCTCTTACTGTTTCAACTCAATCAACTTGATATGATTGCAATAACGAAATCTCAGATTGGTTCTTTTTTCAGTCAGCTTTGATCAAGATTTATCGTGTCCATTAAACTTAAATACCTCACAAATTTCGATTGCACCTTAATTCACAACATACGCGAGAACAACGAAAATTCGTGTCCAGTGATACCCGATGATATACTGGCTATTACCAAATTATCCAATTCGCCTCTGGAAAATAAAGAAAGGAGGGTCGGAAAATTGTCTTTCATTTAATTTCAACGCCCTCGTTTTGGTAGCACCTTCAGCATCGTTTTTGGCAACATCTCATCGACTGTCCCTCGCGTTCAAAATATCAATCTATCAAATGATATCCTCGATCGCGAAGAAGCAATATATATCTGGCTGGAAGTAACTAAGCTATACGTTCAGGGTAGAAAGCGACTGTGTGAGCTTCCGTCTTCTAGGCGTCTCATCCTTTCCTCTACGCCTATACCAGTGGCTTCGGTGAGCATAATCCAATTTGTGCTCCCTCGTCGACTTGACAGAGACGGTGCCAACAAGAAACGGAGACAGAAACATGTCACTTTCAGCGACGTGCTTCGACTTACCAATGAAACAACAATATTGTTTTTCTATCTCTCCGTACAATACAATGACGACGTTCTCTTATCCTGCGTCGGGTTTTTTTCTCCTGGATCTCAGGATACTTCATCTCTAAACTTTGTAAATAGTATCGTGTGTCGAAGTTAGTTATCATAATACTTTTACAATAAAGGGAAAGTGTGAAATACTGCTGTAAAAGAACTGCCGACGTGTCGAAAAGTTATGTCCATCGTTACAAATAATATCTTTGAAATTAAGTCTCGTATTGATTTTTGCTGATGGCGTCTCACTTTCCTCTTTAATATTTATGGGCTAATTTTTACAGGCGTTTTTTACGAGAGATTTGTTAATGGTTAAATATATGATTTTGGAGTTATTTTAGATTAAAGGAGATTATTTTTTATTTCAACATTTCAACCAGATATCAATTTAGAACGCGATTTGTGCGATCGAATATAAACTTTGGCATGAGAAAACGTCATGCAATAATATCTCTGAAATCAATTACGTGCTTCCACAAATGGCACGTCTATGTATTGTTCATCATGAAAGCGTCTAATATTCTGGTATTCGTTAATTAATATATTTCGAATTAAGACGTTCAGGATGCAGATGTTGACATCACCATGAATATTCATCATTAAGGTGCGATTCATTTTAATGATGAATTACAAATCATTAATACAATTTAGTGTTAAGAAAAGTATTGACATTTATCCAATTTGAACAAGTTCACTCTGGTAAATGAGATTCTAACAACTCGGAAATCTTAGTTATTAAATTATCAATAAATAATATAAATTAATTATTCAATAAGACAAACCTCATCTTTGAATGCACACAATTTTTTTGAGACATGATTATCATCAGAGATGATTCTTATCTCTTGAGTTTTAATCATGGCAAAAAATTAGGTCACAAAATGTCATAATTCATTAACCACGCTTGAAGACAGAAAAATGAACCATTTAATTACAAGCCATCCTCAACTTGTTATTTTCATTTCGAAGACAAGCTATCAATTTTTCATAATTTCTTTCATCCTTCAGTCACAACGCGCTTTAATATAAATGTAAATTTTATTTGTAAATCGAAAGTTGGCGTTGAAATTCATCATCGAGCCGCAGTTAGTATCGGTTTGGCGATCTCTCGAACCATTAACACACCGATGTTGCAAAAGCATCAGAAAGCGGATGTCTCGATGGTCTTCCTAAACGGAAATTCGGATAAGGAAAATGGTAGGGTGCGATGTAGCAAGAAACGACGCAGCCTACAGGGATCCAAGTAGGAAGCCATTATTTTCGTGGTTCCGAATATACCGAATATCTTGTGAGTTGTTTGGTACCGGACAATAGTTGTCTATATACCTTTTCAGATAGGGTATACGCGCTTGCTACATCAAACCTGGCGTCAAGCCAAGACACACTTTGCAATTGCAGAATAGTCTGCCATAATCTTGCACCCCCTCTGGTTCTCAATCCAGCGACAAATATTTATTCACATTGTTTTACCTTGTACGTTTGGCTCGATCGCTAAGTAATGACGCTCGTTATTTCGGATATTCTAACGGTATTTGTGCTATTATTGTCTCATAAACCAGCGTCTTCAGTTGCAGCAGTTGAACCATCACGCATAGCGCGTTTCAGAGAGGTCAGAAGTTGGTGGAGCATTCGTGTTGAAACAGCTCAGGGAGCACTAGGACATTCCACAGTTAGATACAATTACTTAAGTTGCGAGCTTGGATCGCGTTGTTGGAATGTCCCGTCGATTACTTATCCCTAATTGTTCGTTTATTATGAAGCCTTCGTCCCTTGTGAGAAAGAAACTCCTCTAGTCTGGTACCTTGGTGTCCCCAACTTTGCTCGCCACCAAGGGAGAATAATACAACGGCTTTTCTCGTGTACGACATTCACGCGAAGTTCGACCAAGTAATAAAAACCCTTGTAGGGCTTCAGTGTCGCATCAAGTAATTGCTCTTAGTCGCTTAAATTAACATTTAATCAATGACAAGTCGGGGACTAAATCTGAATAAAACTCTTGACCTTCAAGAAAATCGAGACTCCAATTGAACCCTCAAATGAACGAAACTTGAATTTCAGAGAATTATTTCATCTGAGTCTGATACTCAGATTCACTCTTTTATTAAAAAGTTATTAGAAAAATTGTAAAATGAATTTCAAAGAAATTTTCAAGCATGTAAACATGCAATGGTTGTGATAAAATTATGAATCTCACTTCAACAGATTTTTTTCTTAAAAACATTTTATTGGATGGAATACAGAATTTCAGTTGAGATACCATAAAATTGCTATAGTAAATCCGGCTGGTGATCACCACATCTGGTCGACAGTGTCATTTAATTGAAATGAAATTTTTGAACAGCAAAACTACGGTATTCCATTAACGAAAATGGAGTCGAATTTTGTATTGCGTTAATTAAATTCATATGTGCACACAGACATGGATTTTCGATCCGAAGCGAATGCAAATCCATCGCAGCAAGGTAAACTTGAGCAAATCCTTTGAATTGTTCGATTGGTGGATTTAGGTTATGTCGTGAACATTTGCAAACTATACGAGCAGATCGCGCCGCACACCCGCCAGGGTTATATTTGTTTCGCGAAGTTTTCAAGTTTGCGGCATCTTTGACGAGGCGCGTTAACGGCTGCAGAAGATGCTTCACGTTATACTTCGCGATACACCTCAAGTATGTGTGTAGAGCACTCGTTCGCGTCTACAGATTAGGCGCGCTTATTAAGGTAGCTATTGCTTTCACACAGACAAGTTTCAATGAGTCAGAGATTATGCTTGAGGGCGAGCTCACCCAGCCGATATTATACCAGAGGATATGCGGATGCCCCAACCGCAATAGCGAGGTATAACGCGAAACAATGGGACGATTAAGGGCACGGACAACGACCCACAATGATCCTTTGCAATGAGGAATTTTGTGTTTGACATACCGCCACCTTTTTCATCGAGCTCATTTGACAATAACATTTTGTTGCGAATAATTTTGTGTTCATGTTTTATGCGAAATTGCGAACACGCAAAAGCAATGTTGCAATAAAACTATTTTATTATATACGAAGCTCAAATTGTTATTAATGCTTATGAGTCAATTTTGAATTTATGTCTCGGAACGAGTATTACGTTTGTTTGTCCCTATAAACTTTATGGGTTTGCTTACAGGAACAGTGATGAATTTTATAGTTTCATTATATGTTTAGAATACTAAATATTATGAAAATTGCCGTTGTTCAGAAGTAATTATACAAACAAGATGTGTAAACATTCATTTGTACAAAGATCATTCGCAAACTTTGTTACGATAAATTTATAATTATATTTAATTTAATATATGGATTGTAGATTATGTTGTTTATTTAATTTTTTCGGGCGTTTTAACTTTAAAATTGATTGTTTAGCGAGATGCCAATCATATTGTGATATTTTCGAATTAAAATTACCCAACTATGTCAATTCTGATTTATCAATATAAAATAGCCAGTCAAGAGTGTAACAAGATAAATTTATATCCAGAGATAAATGTTACACGAGGGACATGAGCTACAGACAAAAATTGTGATGGAAACACTCGCAAAAATTTTGAGAAAGTTAAAAAGTTCCGAGTGATAACTTCATTGCATGAAATTTTAACTTGCACAAGTAAAGGGCTCACCAAAATGTGAACTTTCTAGGGTTAACGTGGGCAGAAATCTAAGCCAAATTCCACTCATAATACTTTGAAGTGGAAAATTCAAATTTCAAGGGTCTGGAAGCATCAGTGGCTAGTTAGTCTGCTTTAATATTCAAAATGTTTCCTTTCAAGTGCTCGCGCATTCTTCGGGTGAAAATTTTGGTAAGACAAACATTCATTTATTGACATTTTCATTCATTTCAAATGCCAGTCTCTATAACGACAGAATTATATATCTTTCGTGAAAAATATTATCACATTATTCCGACATTTTATATGGAAGGGTCTGAACTTTTCCTTTAGACTCGCCACTGCGTGAAAAATATTTCAATTAAAACACGAGCCCCCGGAGGTCGAGGCTTTTACGTTGGCGACACGCGTATATACACAAAGTATAAATATTCGTCCTTCAACAATAATATATTCGGCGCGTAAAGTTCAAAGCCGGGTGCGGACATTAAAATTCAATCAAACGGTTGGCCCTGGTGAATTAAAAAGTCTGCCCCAGCACCCATTAAGCGATAGTAAAACAGTTGCTTTGTCACGAAACGTGCAGCGTTTCGGAGGAAACGGAATTTCCATGAACGAGATCGTTTATTACCCAACAAGAAAAGCCCCTGAGTATCTGGAGCGTCAATACGCGGCACGCTCGTCTCATTATCTGCTCGCACTTACGGAAACCACGAACATTGTGCGGCGCCAAAACCAGTTGGGTACTATTCAGGGGTTGGTGCATGGCAGCTTCCAAAATGTACGCACACTATGCGAACACACGCGTCCGCCGAAACAGATAACAGTCGCGATAAACGCGCGACACACACATCCGCGCACAGCATCCCAGGAAACCATGACCGGGTAGCGGATTATCTGCTTAACGTAAGAAAGTTATTTATGCAGTAATAATCTTATTTGCTCGGCAACTCTCTTTGCACAGTGCTCGCTTTCAATGTGAATCTCGCCTCCTGTGCTGCATGACGATGTGTAACAATAACAACAACGACCCTTGCAACTGTGAACCAAGGGTAACCAAGAGGAAACGCGATAAGAGCGAGAGCAGGCTGTGATAGAACAGCCACAATCATTAGCTAAATGTAATGCCATTTTGGTCGTGTTTGCTTGTCAAAATTATGCCTCAAGACGTCTACTGGCGTGAGAAAAACAAGCCTTCAGGGCTTTGCAATGAGCCCTTTTTCGCTCCCCCGCTTTCGTTTATCATATTAAAACAAACGTCGCAGACAAAATTGCGTTTACATTCATCAGATCCATTTGTTTTCTCAAATGATGCTTAAGTCTATAGGCTGAAGAGTGGCCATATAGCCGAGGCCTTGGGTGTAGTCCACAACACTTTCATATCGATTTTTCGATACCTCATGTTATTGGTCTTTGGCACGCCAATTTGCGATAACTAAATTCAATTCAGAGCAGCCAAGGCGAGAGCGAATATACGCACCACCACCAAGAATCCTTGTATATAGTCGGGTTCCGACATTTGTTCCACCTCAACGGATCCCGGGTCTTAATTGTGAAATTTGCTTTATCAACAACATCAACTTGGATGTGGCAACGAAAATCATTGGCTAAAATAAACTTGGCCGTGAGGTGAACTAAATAAATAAATCATTTAATCCGACTGGCTGAGCCGCAGAGGAAGCCGAAATTCGTTTCTGTTGTCGCTGGAATTAACACGTGAACAAGATTTTTATCGCGAGCCGTAATTAGTGATCAAAACTTCAGAACTTGTTCATGCCCTATCCAAGTTACATCTGGCGGTTGCAAGTTGGAACAAAACTGCATCGGTTTGAGAGCCCTCGAACAGAAAATTTTAAATATATTTGTATGCGACGCTTTATAATCTCCTATTACGACAAAGTCAAAAAATGTATTCGCGATTTTTGAATATATTTTTATTTTTCTTGTCAACAAGCTACGTTCCGTTACAAGTACCCTCACGTGATCCAACATAGGCTCATAAATATCATGTTTTATGAATTCACGTGCAACAATGTTTGTCAGCGATGCGAGTCAAATCGTGCACAAAACCTCTTTGACTGTGACTGCTGAATTAAACAAATGTTAAAAGCGCTCGATCGTTCGTAGCAATCCTATTCCACGAGAAAAAGGCTTGCATTAGTTGATGAAACGGAAAACCAAGCCTAGCAGCTCGCATCGCGTGCTCAGCTAGGTACTTTTTTTTCGCTTTGTCGCGACTGTCACTGGCGTGTCTCTCTTCAAGGGAATTGTCATGGCGGAATTGTTGAACACGATACCATAACTCGTTATGTATTCAAGATCGAGCGTCACTCCGTCTTTACATGTAAAGCAAAGTTAGAAGGTCCAAAAGTTCCGCAACACACAAGCTCGAGGCGCCATCAGCGCACGTACAAAGGGCACACACGTATTACAATCTATGAGTTATGAATACAGCTGTGTGAACAACACGCAGACGCTTGTGACGGGGGGAAAGAGGGGTTTGTGTTACACTACGAAATGCAAATCGTATCACTCGCGACACTCGCGCCTCCCCGCCTTTTATCCCATCCCCGTTGAATTTCTTACCCTCAATATATCGTGGCGGTATAATGCTCTTGCCACTCGCGGTGTCAGCGTGGAACTTGCTGCTATGCATGCAGAGCGTCTTAAACGTATAAAGACATATTTCATAGCGACTCTCAGTCTCTCGTGATAAAACATTGTTGATTTTATGATGTAGGACAACTTATACAAATGCCGACGCTCAGCCGTGCATTCAGATTAAATGTCGGAGAAAGAATTCTCGATGACCGAGAGAGAGTTAATTCCATTCGCAATTTCAGCACGTGATTTGCGAGCGCGACGTTTGTACGAAAAAAAAAAGAAAGAAAAAGAAAAGAACAAATCAGCAGGTCCCGATTTATTTAACTTCAATTTTTCGTTTTTACTGAACTCGCCGTCTCTGACGTTTCAGACTCTCGAGATCACCTCAATTGCGCTGATGGTGAAATGAAAGTATATTACAAACGGAGCTTTATAAGAGATTGCAGTGACTGTTAAGATTAACAATGGCAAATGTATACGAAGCTGGAGATCGGTAAAGAAGAATGATAAGAATAGGGCAGGAGTGAAGGAGTAAAGAACGACAGACGTGGAAACGCAAGTCTTGTCAGTCGAGAAGAGCGACGCAGCCATAAGCCTGGCGATTATGTAAATGTTGTTCATGGAAGCGCAACAGATGCCCTCCTCTCTTCTCTCCGCTATACGCGAATATACCCTAATCTCAATAACATTTACACTGCATACTAGTGCTTGAGATATTGTTTAGATCCTGATGCTAAGTTCCTTACAAATTCACGAGAGTGTACTGTAAATTTAAATATTGATGAAGAGGATGCGCGTATACGGATCTCGAATAAATTAACACCTAATACTAGTGGATGTAAGCATCATGAGGCTTAAGCTCGTAGAATCCACAAAAAAAGAAAGAAATTCCTAAGGAAGATTCTGTTGAATATATTTCCTTAATTAAACATCCTCGAGGTGATTTAAGTACGTTATGCGTGGCAGTTTATTTCTGTGGCGAACAATATCTTTTTAATCTAAACATCCAACAATGTGGATGAAACGTGAGTTTTGTCATCATCATCGCTATTATATTCTCGACGTAACATTGCAAAGCAAAAACAGAATGAATTGACACGATTATACAAACTGTAACGAAATCTCACTCTGTTATGTGAAATAAAGTTACGTTATTAAGGCAGAACAAGAGGACCCGAGAGAGAGCGACGTTCAAAGATAAAAGTTACCTTTGAGAGTCGCAAAGTACGCGGTAAATATAATATTTGCCTTTTTCTCGTCAGGTTTTATTATAATAATAGAGAACGTTGAGAGAAAAAAATGACTCCAGGTGTAACGCGCGAGTGATGCAAACCTTCCGATATGACATTAGTGACAAGAGCTGCAAACTTGTGGCTCATAAAACATCATGCGACAGGACCCATTGGCCTTGTTATTACTTGGAACCTGGTCATGAATATCGACGATCCTCTCTACCTTGATTGGCTGTCGGGGCATCCGCGTATTCATCATTCGCAGCGATCGAAACGGCACCAAAGATAAAATGCGAGGTTATTAGTTTTGGTTCTTGTACAAAGGCACGTGATCTTGTTTCGCCGTTGATTGTGATTGCCCGCGCCAGATAAGACGCTGGATATCAAAATAACTTGAAACGAATTATGCGCTTAATGTTTACACTGGCAGGTTTAATTTCTTGAGCAAACATGCGCCGTAAAGAAAATTGGATCTCGAAATTATGCCTCGACGACAGGACGCAATTTTTATGATAATTTGTCCTGCCGGTGCTTCTTAAAATTACTTCCAATGCACCCAAGTTATATTTTTCGAGTGAAATTGTACTTAATGACCTATATCAAACAACTTATACTACAAATTTGGTGATTCCTTTTTTTATTATTCAAACTTTATACTAATCACTGCAATCATGTAAGTTGTCGACTACAAAACACAATTTAAAATCAAATTGTCCCTCAAAACCTAATTTAGCGAGTATTATGAGTTAAAAATTCTTGTGCTATTTCATTTGATTAATCAATTCTGAATAGGTACGCTTTAATGAAAAAGCAGCTTGACAAGAGAAACAAGCAATTTCAACAGAAGGCAAAATACGTGATAGCATAGAGTTGGATCCCTCTCGAACAATGGTAATCAAATCATATTTGTCTCATTATAATCTCAATGTAATTAATGACCTCATAAGCTGGCGCTTGAATACCGAAATAAGCAAAACTCACTAATTAGCCGACACAATTAATTGTCGCAGAATAGCTCGCGCAATCACTCGGAGCGAGTTACACTGTGGTATTGGAAAAACAATGACAAACTACATCTAATTTCATCCGTGATTAAAGTTTCATAAAAAAATGAAACCTCACGATTATTCGCGAAGATAAATGACACGTGACTTAATGAGGGATATTTTAGGAGAGTAGCAGATGTAATGGCGTGTCGCAGATATCGCAAGTCTCAGGCTTACCCGCGGTCATTTATTATCGCAGCTTCGGAGCTACTGGAAGTGAGCCACGGGGGCCCAGTTGCAATGATAATACTCCCGTAGCGGCCAATGACTCATCCCGGACCTCAGATGGCCACGTTCCTACGCTCAACGTTTCTCCCATTACCGTACCAATATCGCAGATATTGCAACGAGGAAAAAAACTCCGACTGTCTGAGCCTCGCCAGTCACTTTCTAGTTCCAGATGCTTTTTTTCCTGGGATTAAGAAGAGGGACCTGGGCGCTTTAATCACGTGGAATAATCACAAAACAACCTGCGAAAGAAAATTCAATTACAACCAACGCTGAAATATTAATGTAAATTTACGCACGGGTTCGAAATTTTTTGTCGTTTTATAAGCGCGGAAAGAAGGAACCAAGACAAATGAATTCAACGGACCGAACTTTGTTTTGTTTGTTATCTTACAGACAAAAAAGGAACGAGATTCGATGTTTCTTTTCAATCGACTAATTCGCGTTGAGTTGCAATTGTAGATCGATCAGTCGTTCGCAATCGTTGGAGTTTCGGCAACTCAAAGTCTTGTTGCGTTGTTTCAGCGCCTTTCTGGTCTTGTTTTTTCCCGTTTCATTTTGAAGAAGACCCCTCTTACATTCGCCGAGACCGACAACAAAAAGCCATGTCAGCAAGTCCTTACGGCCCCGAGATTTATAATGACCGTTCGCAATCCGACGTAGCGCAGGCACCGCAAAGACACTGGAAATTTAATTGAAAGCTCGGGGAAATTTTCGAGTTCCGCACATTAACCAGCGAAATTGTAAAATATCCACTTCAGCGGGGTGAATCGTCTACGCGGTTTTCGTCTGGGCTATTGCTAACTGAAAGAATCGGCACGCCTTTCTTCTTATTGCCATGGTCAAGTACCCGAAACATTCAAACATTTGCGGAGAGCTGTTTATCTCATTCAAAACTTGGGTCAAAGAGGCTGATGAATTGGGATCATAGGTCGGGTAGATTGCAAGGGTAATTAATTCTTGGAGAGTATTTCCTTCTGTTTCTACCGTACCATTTTAAATCGAAATAACGAAAACGTTACCTGACTGAGATAATTTTTCGTATTTCTGCTATTCATATCACGAAAAAAAATGTTTTTCGTTCTGTAATGAAAAGAGTATTGCAGCAACACGTCAACAAAATTATAAAAAATTGAACAAAGTGGTACAGTCAGCATTACCAGTGTTTAATACTTGAAAATGTCACTATTTCTATTTCGACGGTGTTTTTGTTGCAGGACTCTCTTGAAAGCATTACCACGCAATGCTGGCTTGTTTTCGAGACCATAAAACAGCCAGCTGGAACGAGCCAGCGTACCTGCAAAGACAGAAATTCGTGGACATCTCAGGCTGTTTGGTGAACGCGTGCCTTGGCGGAAACTGCGACACGGTTTCGCTCTCAGAAGGACAAATAGAAATGGTCTGCTGGGAGTTATAGGACGCGTGATAATGATGAATAGAAGTTCAACGCTGGACTAATAAAGCTCTTATAGTCAACTAACTTAATGATCACAGACCCGTGATTTTTAAGGTTATACAATGTTGTAATTGACAAAGTTTGAATTGCAGATGGAAACGCACAGTAATTCTGACTTTACTTATTGTAGAACTTTCATCTCCCGTCATTGTGTTTGCTTCGAATCACGTTAGTATGACGAAGAAAAATGATTTAAAAATACGTAGTTTGATGTCGAGTGAAGGAAGATTCAAAAGCAACAGTTTTGATAATTATTACGTTTTTTCTAATGGGACGAACGTGAATTGTTGGTTTGTCGAAAATTATTTTGCCAAACGTTTTGGGTGTTACTGAGGTATCTTGATAGTCTTTTTATAAGTGATGCAGATAACGTACAAGATGAAGGATCAGAACAATTTGTGCGGCACACTTTAAAGCAATGAAATCGAATTGGTATTCAAAAACTTCAGCCACGTTATCTGAATTTATTGCATCTGCGAATAGGTTTTGCTAGCCTTGGTTTGCTTGTAACGCTAGAGTTTTAATGAGCTCTTACGCTGTCAAATTATTTCTAATCGGATGTTTTGGAATCGCTGAAGACTTTTAAGTAGGCTCCGACGGGAGAGAAAAAAAGGACCTGACGCATTCATCGGAAATGTTTTCGAAATGATTCTCAAACGTTTCGATCGAAAAGCGCTGATACGGTGGATATAAATTACAAGAGAGGAATGTAAGGTGTAAAACAAAAGTGTTCACATGTGTACATTGGTAATATTATATTTCATCTGAATATTTTCAACGGACTCAATACAAACATTAAAATTATCGATTTTCATCAATTATTTTCATATTCAAGCGTGATTTCATCAATGAAAACTCGAGTCGCGATTAGTTTTATGTTTCCTGCGCCGGGCATGTTTATATGCAGACAAACTTTTATACACCGTAAAAAAGTTGGTCTTATAAATCTCATGATGACAATAACCATTTCTTGATTCATATTTTACGGTTATGCGGTCATATATTCACTTTCAAAGAGGAATATAACCAGTTACGCTCCCCGTCGCGATCGAACCTGGTAAAAGGGCCGATCGGATTATTTGCGAGGATTATTTTGCGCATAAAAAATGTACCGATAAAATGTTATCGAGTACTAACGAGCGGTAAATTAGCATAACCGCGCGAGCGATCTATCAGCGCATGCAAAGATTACGCGACATCTTGGCCCGTGGATTCATAAATTCGGGCTACATTTTATGTCACGGGAAAATCGAAGGAAAAAGGAGTCCTCTCGTGTTTGCGAGGCTTCCCTGAATGGTTGTTTCTCGAAAAATGTTTATTCCCGAAGAGCGTACACTTGATTCGGATTTATATCTGAGAGCTTTCAGTTTCGCCGAGGAAGACCATTGCCGGCGCAAGGGCGCATAAATTATGGTAATCCCTGGCTGGTACTCGCGGCGACGGCAAACCAATTTAAATTCAGTTAACGTAACACGTCTGATTTGATGCCGGGGGCCAGCACCTGCCGTAAGTGGAGCTCGGTATTTTTCCCGCACCAAATCTTAACGAGATTGCCTGAGCGTTTTCAGTTCCATCGACCAATGGCAGTAATCGAGACGCGAAAAGAAAATCCGCTGGTCTTCGTTGAATGTATAATAACGTCGCAACCGGGCGAACAATTGTTCCGCTTTTTTACGACAATATTTACCGACTTATCGATTCAATCGGATAAGGGCGTAGGATGAATAAATCTTATTCGTTCATTGTGATCAACCAGGCGCGATTTGACGGCTTGTACGCTCCATTCGTCATTTGTCTTATTTACCTCATCCGCTATTCAAATTATTTCTAATTCGGTTAAGGTGATTATACGCTTGGTTCACGATGAATTTAACCAATTATGTTAATGTTACGCAGCTTTATTGTTGCGCTGTTCGATAATTTTCAGCGCTCTGAATTATGAGAGATGCTGGATCTGCCGTCTTCTTTAATTGAGACGTTAGAAAAGCCAAGGCTGTTTTAAAGGACATTTGTATTCAGGGGAAGGAATTTAATAAGGCCGTAGAAATACGAAAGTCTTGATACAAAATTAAAAAAAAGAGACATCTGACGTTTCGGTAATGGGTCTTATTTGTCGTTCCTTCTGTTTTGATAGCTAAACGAAGAAGGAAATTATGAAATGAGCTTTCACCCGGGAAGATAAGTGGGATTTTAATTGGCTCAGATAAGAGAGGTGTCCCGCAGTGTCTTTTTGTCGTTTCATTCAAAAAAATGTTGGCAATCAATTTTTACGCAAGAATCGAAACGACTGTATATCGTTTGTCTTGTTTCCCGCACGGGAAACGTGGGCCATTATTTTTAAAACATCTCAATAAAGATGACACGGCCGGGCTTCGAGCCAGACGAAATAAAGGGCATCAGCCACTGCGGGAATAATATTCAGCGTGTGTATGGTATCGATGGAGCGGAAGAGTCGGCCCACCGGCAGCTGCAGAAAAAGAAATTATTCCATTAAAACTCGGGAAAAAATCCGCTTGCCTGGCGTGTGCGTCGGTGATAAAATACACCGGGGCCGTAAGACGAACCCGTGGTGAACTACGGAGTACTCTTTTTACGCTCAGAAGAAAATGATTATGCAACGAGCGAGCCTTTGCAAGTTAGACACCGCAGCTACGTGGATATTTTATGCAATGAAATATTCTGCCGAATGAAACATATGTACACACATATATTTGTTCGCAGAATCACAGATAGACATCGCGCGACCAAACTATTCGAGATATGCAGCGGAAGATGAAGCAAACAGATATGTTCACAGCGATGAACTATTCCCTTGGACTTTTTTCGTTTGGATCGATATTTTCATCCAGTCCCAACGGTGATTTGATATTGTTCCATCGATTAATCAACGACATCATTATGTTGTTACTTGATAGGGAATCTTTTACCTATCAAATCTAAAATTGTAACAGTGACAGTTCCTTGCTCGAATTGACAACATTCAGCTCGATTTCAATTGGTGCAAAATATAAAAATTTTCTACTGAAAAAGCGTTACGGTTTGCAAATTAAATTACCGTCTTCTCGTTTTTTGAGCTAAAAAATTCTGATTCAATTATTTTGGAAACATTTTTTTGTAACCCATTTTACTTTTTAATACAAGCTGAAAAGAAATATGAACTATGTTAAACAAGATTCAGTTTTCTCTTAATGAATCTGATGAAGAAATTTTAAGTTACCGACGTTTCTCGGCACCCCATCAAGATTATAAATCAACTACATGTAAACACCTCAGAATAAGTTAGTACCCCAAAAATTTTAGCAGGGATTAACCAAATTGTTGCGCTGTGGGCGAAGGAAGTCTAAAATGATAAGATACGGTTATGTATACTTCCAATGGCTTCCCTGGCACACATACCAGCACCTGTAAATATTAACGCTCCGCGGCAGTGATTACGTTCCCTCCATTTATTCCTTCTATCATCCGTGCCACAAAACACTCTAATTCCCCCTAGTGATTAATTTTTCATACCCGTGTTCTCCCAATTTTGATAAACACAAAATCACCATAATTCAAGCGGGCGGCACATTTCTCAAGAAACAATTCATACCGTGTAAAAAAATAGCCTATTATTTTTCACCAGTAGAACAGAAATAATAAAATCGGAAAACAAACAAGTGAAAAGGTAAAAAAAATTCAAGCTTAAATTAATGTAGTGAATAAGTCAACAAGATGGTGTACAATGCAGGAGTCTACCCTCGTTTTATTCCATGAAATTACATCATTTTCAACAGAAAGTTCGCGTCGTCGCCAGTTTCGCCAATTTCTTAGGGCGTTATTCTGTCAGTAATTCGTAGCGTGCATGGACTTGGAAGGTGCATGCACAGTGCAAGGAGCATATTTGGTTGGAATTCGGTGGCGTACCCAGGGCACGTAGGGCGAAAGCTCCCGACGACAGGAACGTAACGAGTCTCGTCTAGCTCGGCGAACGGAGGAATGCAATGAAAAGTAAAGCGCGGAGAGGAACAAAAAAAAAGAAAACAACACCCTGCGCAGAAAACTGTGCCCTCCTGCAAACGAGCCTGTTACTTATACGCAAAAGGTAAAGCGCTTGCCTTGCTCTCGTCTGGGCTTTCTTTATTTAGAAGCGGAGCCGCGACCGAGGTAAATTGCATCCTCAATTTTTAATAAAGCAGAGAAGGGCAGAGGCTTTGTTGAATGTTGGTATAAAGTGAGCTTCGACTGGTTTGGGTAAGTCAAGCGGCACCGAATGCTTAGATAGCACGGGAGCGAGCAGGAGCCCAGACGAAGATACTTTTCTATTCGTTTCATTGTGGATGCCAGCTTGGCAGGACTCGTCGCTGAAGTCGGCTCTCCTTCCCCCCCTCCCTCTCTCTTCTCCGACCTTCCGTCCTGCCTTTCTTGCAATATTGATTGCATCCCAGTAGCAATAGCCTAGACGCCAAGTTCGCGTCTTTTCTAATTTGCCCATGCCCGAAATCCGTCACCTTTGTCTTCGACTGCTCAGCCGAACAGTTCAAACAATTTTATCCGCATTACGGCTGCACACACGAAAATATGAGAATATGAAAAGTTTCCAGCAGAGTCGCTCGGGTAAGAATGATAAACCCAATCTGAAGTTGCATTTTTATCTGACAACCAATCCACCGTTACTGTTGAGCGAAATTGCGAGATCCTGTAGTCGTGCATGCGGTTTGCCAGTTGAAAAATTTGATAGAACCTAATCAAAGTAGCCTCTCTCGCAAGATAGTCAATCGGATACCAGTCGGACGTTGGCTATTACAATAAGATTGTTATGCTTATGCTGAATCTGTTATTATAACGGGTACCACATTTTTGTTGAGCAAATGCAGGTTGTCTGAATGGGAGCTGGTCGGCGCGAAAGCGCTACGTGATCGGAAAATTAATTAACTCTTTGGTCTGTATCAAATTAATTCGAGCGAAGCCCTTCACGCTCTCGGTGATAACGAATTTATACGACGGTCTGTTTTCGTAATCGAACTAAAAATGTTTCACGCGCCGTTATCGCTGAGGCACGAAATAAAATGTTAAAATACATGGTCGAGCGGCTTGACTTAATTAATTGATGCAAAAGATACAAGTGTGTAAAACTTTTGATTGCAACTACATTTTTCAGAGTGGCTTTTGTTTCACTTCTTTTATTATTTTGTCTATTGACCCTGGTATGTGGTAATAACCCGCGACAGAATCAATACTGTCTACTGTACTATATTTCACATGGTCATTGTTAATGTATTATTATAATACGTCATTATACTGCGGACAATGACGATGAAGCCTACCATGGGTATTTTTATTGAAATTTAATACTAATTAAACCACGTCGCGGTTTTCCGATGGGCTTATTTGAAATTGATTACAGTTAATTTGATGGATCGTTAGGAATTCCGAAGAATTTTATTACTCAATTTTTCAAATTCTATTGTTTTTCCACTGATTCACTAGTTTTTTTTTTATCGCAAGCCACACGAAACAAAAATAAGCAATTTTAATTTTAATAAAAATTCTTGTCAAACGTGTACAAACCGGGCGAGTGAAAAAAAAAACTATGGAATGTTCTATAAACCGCCATTACAATTTTCCGGACAATGTAGCAAAAGCAGTGAAACCGTGTCATCGTTTTAAAAGTAATAACACATTCTAGGGTATATTTTTTTTTCACTGTCGACTGGATCAATTTTTTTTCCAGACCACCATATTGAAACAGTGAATTGTAACATCTAGATAATTGAAATAGTCATTGATCGCTGCGCTTTTGTGTTGAAAAAGGATTAAAATCCGCAAAAGAGGCCGATCGATTTCAAGCCCGTTTGTGTTTCGGAGAGCGGAGCTTAAAACGCGTTTTGCTAGTCTGAAAATTTATACATTAATCGCTTTCTACGTCGCCTTTAACTTCGGTCGGCGTGTCTGGGACAGGTATGAATCGGTCGCATGCTTCAACCTCAAATGCCGCAGAAACCGCCGCTCGCCATAGTCAGGATTATAATTAGATATCGCTATAAAATCCTGAGCAAACGCTGTCGAACATACAAAAGCTCAATTCATACATACTTGAATTTGATTGCAGTTCAGTCGTCTTTGATCAAGCTTTTATTCATCATACTGTGTAACCTGCACTCCAAATTGTAATGAGAGATGTATAAACAAAAAGATTGATCGATGGCATTAATATTTCTCCTGCAAATTACGTAATATCCCGGACTACATTAAATATGACTGAATAAATATCGGCAAAAAATCCAAGGTAAAAAGGACGACATAAAGTACAGAAAATGTACATCCACGATGCTCATTTTATTTCACGTGCTATAATTAAAATGACGTTGGAGATTCATAGACTTCTATATTTTCAGGTCCAGGAAATGTTGCATTAACCGACGGTAGGTGCTATCAGAATTAGCAGCATCAGGAGCAACTTAATTAATGCCGCAAAACGCAAAGACATTGCGTGTGTCTGAAAAAAAATGTTGACTCCTGTAATTATATAGAAGAGATGAATAAATCGACAACTAATTTTTTTTATATTTAACTCGTTTCCCTCATTGCGAATCCTTTTCTGTGTAAGTGAATGATAATTACGATTTTTCGAACAGTCACGATAAGAAGATAAAATAGAAAAACGGGAAAACATTAACTTATGACGAGAAAATGAGTTTTTTAGCACATCATTTTTGAGGATTTTGTCAGAGCTGACAATTTACGCCGGTCGTTAGATATAATCTGTAATAAAACGTAATGTTAGTTAATTAACATTTTTGGCTCGAACGATATTTGAAATTTTTGCAATATTTCGCCCTCCACATATCGAAGATATCAGGAATTTCATCGGCGCTCGTATAGAAAGAACGCCGATGCGACGATACAAGTATGTATAGTTGCAGATAAAATATATTTCATAACTGCGCATATTACTGATAAGTTTAAGCCGATGGTATGTAGAATGTGCAAATTAGTGCGACATATTTTACATAGTTACGAAGTTTATAATTACTTTCTCTTGCCTCGTCGGTTTTCCTAATAAAATCATCGAATAACGGTATCCAACAAAAATATCAGATTTTTCTGTACTCTAAAAAATGAGGAATTTCGTATGTCACGATCTCTTCTCATGTTTTATAGGTAACTGAATTAATATATTTCCAGCCAATATTCCAGTTTGATTTTAAAATAAAGGTGAAATATTTTTTTCATAAAATTCATAAAATCCTGGATAATATTTTATTCAATTTTAATTTATTTTTCATTGATTTTAAATTTAGTTTAAATACAATTCAAAAGATATTTTTTGTGACATTTTTTTTTGACTTTTAATTTTAATCTCTTTTTTTTAGAAATACAAAAGACTGCCAACGAAATTAAAATTCATTCGACTCCTTGAGTTCTTATCGTTGTTCTACATCTTTGAATTTAAAACTCAGTCCGAGCATCATTGTTGCAGGCAAAATGTATATAATGATAAACGAATATGCACGTAACATAAATATTATTGTAATATGCCAATAATATTTTATGTCAGACACTGCACCTTGATTTACCGTGATCGCAGAGTTTGCAATGTCGAGTGCAGACCCGCTGAATCTCGTGCGGACCAGGCCCCCGCAGACCCGCATAGACTTCTTCCGAGTCCTTTTCTCGAGTCCGCCTCGCGCTCAAGAAACGGTCATAAATCGCTCGAGCTATCCTCTCGCTGTCAGCGAAATGTCCTGTGTCAAATTTCTGATGTCAACACCGAAACAGGCGCCTCGCAGTGGGGGTCCAAAACCCACTGCTGGTAACACCAATATCACGATTTATGGTTTCGCGTACAGAATTGCTTAGTCTGTATCTTATTGTCCACCGATAATAACGAATTGAGGACGAACGAGAAAAAAAAGAGTTCAGAATAGCACACGGTGCACTCTTTAATGTCTTTTTCGGATTCACAATTTCAGGGTGAACGACTTTGCGGGATACCTCGATTATGATAATAAACTGTATGAAATATTAGCATATTTTCAAGCCAACGATTAGCGTTGAATGCGCTGATTTTGCATTCGAGCAGAGTTTACAGGATAATAATGTCAAATGAATTTTTATTTATGTTATTGGAGTACCGTTTTGGGATCTAGGTATCCATTCTAATAAAAATTAAATGAATGGTAAATCATTCATTCTCGTGGGATTCCTTTTTTTTCATAAATTCATATTAAGTGGAATCATTTACTAAATTCATTTGAGCGAGTTTAATGTGAATTTTTAAATAATACACATTAATGTTTTAGATCTTTTTATTGTTTTTTAACGGTCTATTCATTTTGTGTTTGGACATACATTTTGTGTAGCTTACTACAGAAGTTGTTCGACATTGTTTTGTAATTAAAATTTTTTGCGATTCGAAAATGTTATAATAAACACCTTGGAAAGTGTACGCCATGAGTTGCAAATTAATATAACATTGATAGCGAATATGATTAATGGAGCGCTCTATCAAGGTATTAACTATCCTAATACAAGTACCATTAATAACAGAGGTTCATTACAAATTCCAAGTAAATAATTGATAGATGTCTCGAGGGGGCAGTTTATTCATCTCTGATAACAGTCAAAAGTTACCCTCGAATATTTTTGTCCTCCTGTTGACTTTCGGCGCAAGACGATGGAGCCATTGAATCGGAAAACTAAAAGACCGCCCTCTCTATCGTGCCATTTAGATAATTACAAAACAAACAGAACAAAAAATCGCTGAATTTGAACGTTGAATAAACCAATCCATTTGAATTAATAATAAGAAATCAATTATCAATACAAATCTTATCAAGATAAATCTTGTGAGCGAACAAATAGAAGGCGTTCCACGGAGGCAGCCCACGATGGCGCACATTTCACGATTAGGTCTCTTTAAACAACAATATATGCGTCGGCGACGTCCCTTGCACTCGAGACCGCGGCGGACTATTTTTACAGCGGGATTCGCGACATGCGAGCACGCCCCATCTGTTCATAATTTGCAAGCCAAGCTGGGCAATTAAAAGTTTGATGCGCACATTAAACTCCTCCGGTTGTAAAACAAGGGAGGCTGCACCGCGGGAAAGAGAACGCGCGAAACTTTTTTAACGACAGGCGAAGGCACGCGAGAGGCATTTCTTGCGCAGATTATGCATGCAACTTGGCCGTGTAAACAAATGTATGGAGGGTGGTCTCTTGCACGCAGTATTTGCAAAATCACGCCGCGCAAAATGAAAATACCGTCGGGCGTGTCGTGATAAGATCATTTTCGAACGTTTGACACGATGTTCAAGATTTGAATACCAATTAATTATCCCGTATTTTTTGCTTTGATTCCAGATAAGGGATCTGAAGTATTTCAATAGGGACCCGATGAGATGACATTTCTGATCCATATCAGGTATGATCTTCACATCACAGCCATTTTTCTGTCAACAAATATTCAAATTAAATTGCATTCACATTTTCAAAAGTATGGATATTAAATACATGAAGCATAGGTATAGTAAACTATAATTTTATTCGAATTGAAAATGACCAAATTGATACTCACTGTGGTTCGTACACTCGGCTCTTGAAGAGAAGTCGAAAACTTTAATGAATACTCCATCGAGCTATAATTTCAACAAATCGTATGATTAACATTGAATTCAGAAAACTGGAACTAATTTTTTATAATCTGGATAACAGGGCTACATCAGCTGGCGCAAACGTCCCCGTTCAATTTATTCTAAAAGACTACTTTTATTTTCGCATGGTGGTCCAACTAACGAGCTCGACAATGTTTCATTATTATTAATGAAATGTACTCTAGATATTAGGTTTTACCATCGAATTGAACTTGAGCACCTGCACAAAAGGATATACCGCGGCACATTAAATATTTCAAGTGCACGCGGAGCAAGCCGAGGAATAAAGGACGAGCCATCATTCAAACATTTTTATAGCCCCATGGTTCACGAACACACGTTTTGCGCAGCCCAAAGAATTGATTTGAAAAGATTACCGCACGATTAATGTCCGAAGTTTGTTGTGCAACGGGTCCCAATATGCGGAAGTCGCTTGTTTTACGACCCAGGGTACCTGACAAAAAATTATCCACGGGTATTAAAAATAAACGGCGTTTCCTGTTCGCGGTTGCCGAATTAAATCGTAAGAGGTTTATTGACCGAATTGATTTCGGTCGTTAGCAATTGAATTTTTTTTAATTCAAATATGTTAGAGTTGATAACATTTTTATTGTTACAGTTTCCGCTTGATTGTTATTTCCCAGTTAAAATGATGATGCTAATATGAAAAATGAATATTTTGTATCCAGCTATTTTTTTTAATTTTTTGTGGGAGCTGAAAGGATGGAGTTATAAGGATGTTGATTAGTATAATTTATAGACGAAGTTAAAATATATGGCAAGATAAAATATCAAATCATGTCAATGATTAATTTAAATATCCTGCTGTAACAACGTAGTAAATGTTGACCACTGAAAAAAGAATTTTAAAAAGTAAAAAAAGCGGACTGGTCTTGCAAAAATTGTACACTTTTATGTCCCTTGTCGTGGTTTCAATAAAAACTGCAAAGCCAATTGATTTTATTCCTCCGTAGTTAAAATGAACTCGAATGCTGTAATGGTTTCGGTACACCGACTTTATGGATCCTAAATTGAATATAAAATATGATTTACATTTTGCAATTCCATCAAGGATACACTTTGTATCACATGCGTTCACAAACTGAGATTACACCATAAACAAATACTTTTGTGCACCGCAAAATAATTATTTCAAAATTTCATTCATTGTATATAATTTTTGCGTCGACTTTGACATTTGTTCTTTCCACCTCTGGTCGTGTTAAAATTTATCACTTCATCGATCAACAGCGAAATTATGAAAAAAAGTCAAAGAAAGTTCTATTGTTTCAGACTGCATACAGTTTAATCTCCTAAATCTTGTCACGGAAGAGAAACTGAAAATGTTTGTTTACTTGCATTCCATTCACGAACAATGCAGCTCATTCGATAGCTGAAAAAGTTTTATGAGATATTATTATTATCCTTCTAATGATAACAGCTTGAAGTTCAATTTGCAATATTTATAATCGTCCGAGCCATTTTGCACTCGTTTCGCTTCACGAGCATAACATCATAATGGACACTGCAAAATGAGCTAACGTTATATTCATACTCACCACGCGAGTATTGTGCTAACATAATGAAGTTTGTTCCATCAATCGTTTTCTTGCCTCTAAACTCATTTTAGTAACGAGCCCTTAATGAACAAAATTCAACCGCGAGACTAATGTTCCTAACGTCATGAAATCGCGCAGTTCATGATAAAGCAAATAGCTTTCACGAATACAAAAAAAAAAAAAACTTACCATTCAATCAAAGAGACTTTTTCAACAACAGCTCCGCGCGTGAATACGAAAACTCCCTAAACCATGCGGCCGAAAAGAAACGACTTCGGTCCCCTCTCGGCTGGAATACGCATGACTACATTTATTAAAATATTTTATTTCGCTCAAGTATATTACACAACATAAAGAATCCCTTCGACGCGCCGAAAAAAAAAGTTACGACCAAAAGTATAATATAACTTTGGAGAAACTCTGATTAGTTTGATATCATCGTAAATTAGGTTATGGCGTGATTTGATTCCGATTTGCCGCAACGAACAGGTCCGAGTACGCGAGTCACGTATTGCGCGCCTCCGGCTTCATAAATGGAATTTTCAATTAAAAAAATAACAATGAAAGTTTGATATTTTTAGGTGTACATTGATATAAAATATCAGCCCATTGATATCCTTAGAATGAAAGAAGAAAAAATGGATTGTGTCCTCCGGTATTGATCCCCGATCGCCCTGGGGATTAAATGAAAAATTCAATAAAACCGAAAGGAACTCAAACCGAGACTCTCATATTTTACTTAGCCACTAAAAAATGTATCCAAACGTTTTCGTCGGCCGCAACACACCGTCATATACATTACACGTATACATCAAAAGGTCAGGTTGCCCCGGGTTCTTAAGTTCCACCTGGAGCACACACCTTTATTGATTACACCGCCGGTCCGCGCCATTTTTTTGCTTCTCCAAGAGCTAATAAAAGAGACAACGCCATGCATCAATTTTTGCCTCGCTACTTCGCAGTGAATATTGAAATATTTGTCCCGAGGGAGTGGAGGCCCCCACCCCAGGTGGCAAGACGGCAGCTAACTTTTCTCTCGCGGCGCAACCCCGCGGCGACATTACGTATAATCTAATTTGTACTTCGACGACTAAAGCCTCCCTGGTCGCTGTGCCACAACAAGTCTTGGATTTTAGGCCCCCTCCTCCATTGTGTCCAAATACACGAACAACAAATTGGCTCCGTTTGACAAAATAAGTCTCTTGCCGAGATATACGTAAAACCTCGTGTAACTCGCGCGGTAACTACGCCGCCCTCTCCCCGTAATGAGAAAGACGGGGGATCAAGTTGTTCGAACTGGAGATAGAGAGTTTTGGTGTCGAATTGATTGCTTTCCTTGTTGTTCGACGTACTTCCTTATACTTGAGTTGAATTGCAGACACCGCTCGGCGTGGAGAGTTATTGCACGAAAACAACCTCGCTCTCGGGATACGTCTCTCGATCCGAGTCATCATTTTCTTGCGTCGAGTGTGTTTTCCGACAACTTTTTTCATTAAACAGGACCAACGTTCACTCCTTTTATTCAAACTCACTTTTTGTTCTTAACAAAATAATAAGATCGTATTGTCGTGTATAAAAATGCAATTGAATTCGTTGAATGACACCACGAAATCTAAACTTGATGCACCGCTCTGGAGCGCACAGTAAGAAATACAGTAGTTGCGAAAGGTCTATTAGCAGCGGTGCTTTGAGGAAGTTTTTTAAAAAAGCAGATCCTCATAAAATTTAATTGAAAAAAATTAGACTTTACGACGGAAAGTTTTGAAAATTGTTTGTTGAGAAATATTCGCAGGTTACAGAGTCAGCGAAATTGTTATTCTGGGATATATAATTTCGCTATTCCCACAACGTTACTATTCTAAATACGACCTGTCTCATACACGCGAGAATGGAAATATAAGAAAGCTCCTATTAACTTTATCTTCAGCTCGCGAAATGACTGCAAACGATACTGCGCTTAATAAAAATTGTGCCACAGATTAGCAGCAGATCTAAGCAGTAATCGTACACGGGCGTGTAATTTTCAGTGCGTATATAAGTCCAAGCACAAAGTTATAACCAAGAGTTACTAAAGTTTCGCACGACTCTGTTCTGGATAACGTTATACACTTACGTGAGATGTATCAATCAAGTATAATTTCAGTCAAGCTTGTAAAAAAATGTCATGTATGCAAAAACGGATGTAGTAACTCGTTAAGTTTGATATAAATTGTTAAAAGAATTTCTTTTTCTTTTAAGTGATCATATAATTTTCTCGTGGAAATAATTTTCCAAATATGTCGTGCAACGTAAGTGACAATTTTGATAAGTACACGTGCAGAGTCAATTTCACTTATAAATAGAAATCTCTCTTGAAATAAAAAAAAAAGTTAATCAAATCATTTATTTGATGATTATGAAGTTTTTTTTCTTTCCGCTGAAGTAATTGAGAAATTGATGAGAAACTTTTTTTTTTCACGTTGAAAGAAAACATCGAAACAGGATAGCTGTAATGTACAAGACAATTAATCCTCAGAAAACAATCAATTAAAAACGATGATTCGCTGATGCTCACATGTTTCTCATATGGAATTTACAATGCAGATTTTTTAAGTACTCATTACAAAATTCGATAATGCAATGGGCTCCATGAATTCACCGGTCGTTACAAGTGCGGTGTTAAAAACGATGACGAGACAATCTCGTCATCCAGACTGGTGTTAATATTCAAGTGTTTGCATTTGATCTTGAGAACAAAACCGTACTTAGTACCTCGTTCATACATTATGAATGCAAATCATGCGATTTCGTATTATAAAAAATATGAATGCATTTCCATTTCGTCTTAAACGAAATTCCACTTTATGATTTCGCATAAACAAAGTGATGCAACCGAGTTTGCACGTACAGAAAGTGAATTGAATTGACAATTGGCAACTTGCTTGGCGGATACTTGTATGTCACAATCCGTGAGAAATTTTTGTCTGACAAAAATTATGATTCTGTTGAAACTCGCGAGGTTTTTTTTATTTTAAACAATTTCTGGGCTGTGCAGCATAGCTTAATGAAAATAAAACAAGCCCCACCTACTGTGCATTATTAAATATCACACGGAACTTTCAAGAAAAACATCGCGTTTTTGCGTTGTTAGTCAACTAAACTCTTATCATTACTCTCTTGTGCAGGCACAAAGCGTCTTTGACGAACGTCACGAAAACTCCCGTAACCAATGTCGAGTAGGAATTTTATCGCGGGTTTTGTGAACAAAGCGCCTTTGATATTTCATTTTACAATGACGGTCATGATACGTAAATTCAGATTATATACATTATCATATAATACTTTTGAAGCTTTTAGTCGCAAACATGTAACCTGAGAAATATGATGAGAATCATTTTTAATGGAGTTTTCGCTTTTTCAACGCAAAATCAATTTCCCCATTTACCGTAATATGAACAACAAAAAATTGTTCAAAGCGTTTTTTATGAACTGATTAAGTTGTTTGATTTCATTCATGTACTTATCAGTCAAGTTTTTAAACAGTTCCGTATAAGATTTTGGACTAAAAAATTCTTATCACAGCGTTATGCGTGAAAAAAAAGTAAAATTTCACGTTCAGGAAAAAATGAAAGGAAAGACGCGGATGACGAGTTATCGCGTATGGCGATTCTCATAATTTGATGTATCAAAACCATTCTGCGTGTTCGAGGCCGACCAAGGCGTGCTATCATAACGATATTATACGGCGATACGTCACGTGAGTTTCGCATCGACTTCCCATGAGTGGAGGCAAAATATGTCTGGTAATCGCGCTTTCAACGATATTATGTCGCGCAAAACCATTACGTGAAAATTACCTTAGAAATAACGCGACGAAAAAACAGAGGCCACAGGCTGTTATCATGCGAACGATGAAGCCTGTTTTTGCAATTATAATTTCATACTTTATTTTTTGTGTTTAGGATATTTCTTTATTATTCGAAACCACTCACGAAAATTGAGTTACAACTTTGAAACACACTATTACCGTTAAAACGAATAAATAATCCAAAAAAGAAAATCTTAATCATTGCTCGGCAATTGCAGTTTATTTTATTCTTCACAAGAGTGATGTCAACGTCTTTTTTTTTCCTCTGCATCCCACGCTTGTAAAGCTTTTCCATCACTCGCAAGCGTTTCAACGGCTGTGAAAACGCGGAATCTTTTTACGACGATCAAGTAATCGTTTTTCATATTTAAATTTTCACGACATTGCAGAGGCATTTGAAAATTTATGTCACCTTATCGCGCGAAAATGCATTCATCCAAAGTGGCGGAGTATTTTGATTTTTCGATAAGCCCGTTTTATCGGATTTCGCTGCGTCGAAAAAAGCAGGCAATAGGCTTGAGGCTCGGTAGCGCGCCAGACGGCAGAAAAAAGGCGTCAAAAGAAACAAGAGCGATCGATACAGAGCGCTTCGCCTATTTTATAATCCATGAATCCATAATTCATGAATCGCATAATTTGAGGAGCAACCTCGAGGTCCGTGCAGGGTCCTCAGACGTATCGGTTGTTTGGCTTCGCGCGAAACGTGTCTCAGGGGGGTATAAAAGCATCGGCAACTTTTTAGCGTCTTGAAATCGTTCGAATGCGAGAGGTTTCATGTTTTCATGTTCCATCTGCATCTTGTCAAGTCGAGTTCGATGACTTGGGTGAGTTTTTGTTTCAGCGTCATAACCAATGATGGGCGCAAGATAAAATGGAAATATCTTTTGTTTAGTGCTTCACTTTCAACGACTTCGCTTCTAAGTTTGAGACGTGATCCGTCGGAGGCAATAAATTCTCAGCGATAAAAATGAAGACTGACGGCAGTTACGGCTGTCAATATTTTGGCACATAAATTCCGGTCTCCCTCTTGTTTTAAAGGTCCGAAAGTGTCTTCTTTTGTTTGTAAATATAACATACATCCGAATTGAATATAAATTCACGCGAGATAAATGTCTCTCGAAGAAACATTTTTCTTTCCGTTCGACAAAACTTTATTACCCGGGCGTTTGATATTAAGATGATCCGAAACTTTTGGAATACGATTGAAATGATCCGTTCATTCCAACGCTCTGTGCGGATGCAGCGTTATAAATTACGTGTATTTAATCAAACGTTTAAATTAAAAGAAACTCGCTAAAGGAGTGAGATTAGACGAAACTTTTGTTGTTACTTGTTTAAATGAAGTTAAATAACTTGTCGAAAGTTTTTAGACCTCACGAGAGAGAGGGACAAAAAAAGGAACAAGAGCTTGTAAACAAAACTTTTGATCTTTGTGCGATCTCTATTTTAGGAGCTGCTTCGGACTCGTTTTTTTTCTCGAACTGATTTAGGAAGGCCTCATCCACAAAAGTATGAGAATTAATGTGCACAAGAGAACTGTGACAGATAACTCATGTGATACGCTCTTCTGCTTTTGGTCTACATTTAATTGATGGAATGTAAATTTAGAAACCTATATTTTCTGCATTCTTGAGTTCACAACTCGCGGAGCAAAAAGTGAGATAAAAAAATTCAGTGACCTAAACCCAGATGTGGTTCATGAATTGTAACAGAAATTATGGAACAATTTAGCGGACAATTTTACGATTGACCCAATGACACCTATCGTGGTCTCTTGGAAAGATGTATACTGCGGACAATCAATTACAACCAACATGATTTTATGCAGTTACGTCTTTCGTTCCGGTGGCCAAGGTGAAGGAAACACTGTCGGGAACTTTGAAGTCATTGTCGCGAAGTCCCCTTCGCTTAAACCAGGGGGAGGACACGTAGCGGGAAATGGCGTAGACGCACGAGCTCACATGCAGCATCCGGTGCCCTCCTCCGCATGAGCAGGCGTACGCTAAACAATGCAGACAGTCATCGCCATATATTATTCATCAAATGTAGAAGCCAGCGAGAAAGAATCGGCCTTAGCGCCAAAGTCGGAGACGAAAATGAAAAGTCAAAGGCAAACAAAGGGTGAGCAAAAAATCATTGCCTCTGGTGCAATTGTGTGCGTGCAAAACGTGGATAACGAGCGCGAAGAAAAACAAGTCTCACCCGCGTATAATGGCACGTAACGATATTAGGTTGGTGTGCACGACTCGTTACATTGTGTTGGGCCCACTCGAGCACTGCCAAGGCTCAGAAATACTGAGCACGAGACTGCGCGGAGAATGTATTATTTTTAAACCACTCGGTTAATGTGGCCCGGAAATTCACTTCATTGAAAGTTGTGGAAAAAATTTAAAAAGTAGTAAGTCACTTGTAAGTTAATCAAATTGTCGTGCGGAAAGAAAAAGTGAACAATTGATTTTTCAAAGTTTAATTTAAACGACGTTTTTCACTTTGATTTTACTCGTTGCTGAGAATGAAACATTTCAATGAGCGAGATTGTTTGTTAAAGTGAAACTTTTGACGTACAAACAACCTGAGGCAATATGAATTACTTTTTTGATTACGCATAGAGGGATTCGAAGGTGAAGGTATTCGTGTCAATGAAAAAGCTAACGTATGCAGTCTGTTGGAGATGATTGACTCAAATCTTGTTAACATGTGCAAGACTCCAAAGAAAAGTGAACACAAAGACGTCAATTATGTTCTTCACTTCACACAGAAACTTTTTTTATTTGTTTCCCTTTCGACATTGACTGAACAATTCTCATTTGTTAGCAAAAAAAAATGTCAGTTATTTCTGGTCAAGTGCAAACATTCACATATTATTCCGAAATTTTTATTAGATTTTCAAAAAATGAATTCATATAAACATTTGAAAAATGAAATGAATAAATAATCAGAACTGATAACATACTTCTCATACTAAAAAAAAATTTTTTTAAGAAAAGTTATAATGTCAAACTGATCGATAGTTTTGATTTAATCAGTTGTTTTGCATAAAAGTGCATAAAAGAATAGTTTCGTGTTTCGCAGAAAATCAACATGTAATTTTCATTGCGCTTGATATAGTAAGTAATTGGATTTTTTCATGAAAATCAACAAACGAGAAGGAAACTGATAGTTTGAATAATGTTTCTCAATGATTTAAGTAATTTTCGAATGTATGTTACTACAAAATAAGGCAAAATTCTGTTATGACAATTTACTGACAATCCCATCCTTGTCTCTGAAACGCGATAATGCCTTAATTTCATGTTATTATGTTAAATTATTCTAATGAAGAAAAGTGGACTGGAAGATCGAGTTATTATCGAATTATGCAACGCCGCTGCTAGCCTGTAGAGTAAACCGCGAATAAATGAAATGCACACGACCGACTAATATTGTACAGACAAAACATGGTCTAATTTAATACATCAAATTAGAATAATTTCCGATAATGTTGTCAATAAAGTGCATCATTGGATCGACGGAGAATATAAAAAAAGGTCCAATTATGTGCAATTTATGAAAATTTGCACATTTAAATTTTCAATTCGAATCAATTTGCGATTTCGCATCGCAATCAATGAATTGAGTGTGAAATTTATGCGAATGTTTTCCCATCGTCATTTTAGGCTCTGATAAAATTAAATTGAATTAGTCAATAAAGATAATACGTGGTAACAAACTTAAGCCGCTGGGTGTCGGTGTGCGGTGCCTAATAAGCTCCTGAGAATCCTGATACTATTTTTCAGAAGGGTTCTCTATGGGTACTTGAGGCCAATCGTTATTGTCCGAGCCGACAATTCGACGGAGACGATTAAATCGTGTTACAAGAACACGGTCGCAGTTGAATCGGATGACGCACAGCGGTTGGTCCAGTCTAACGCGACATAAAGTGTTGACTGAAACTCGGTTGTGCATTTGAATTGCGGTACTTCGAGCCCCCATCCGGTACAATCAAATGCACGCTCTCCCATGGCCCTCGGCCACGATTGTCGGATTAAAAGGCTTGCTCGAACTTTGTTTAACGTTCAGTCGCGTCGTTCTTAATAGCTAAGTAGAACTCAACGAGATACAAGTGGTTACGAAATATTGCATGCACTTGACAAGTCATCTACATTCGATGATGCTAATCTCAAATCAGATTTGTCACCTAAGATTTTCAATCTGATTTTAATATCGGACCGACAGGCCGAATTTTTTATCTTGAAGTGTCCCCTACTTGAAAATGTAGGTCAATTAACAAATTGAATAATCATAGTTTACAATTACATCTGATGAAATTTGTAGTGCCAAAGTTGTGTAAACTGTCAGATGTGTGAATTATCAGTTTGAGGTATGGCATTGTTTATATCATCATAAATTATGGAAACTGCGGGATATGATGTGTTGTAACTCGTGGAAATCCCAAAGTGGCTGATGTTTTCGTGTGTACATGACAGTGGTACTTCTCCGGTGGCTTACGAGAATTTGCGGAACTACGGCTGACAGAACGCGAAATTGGTGACACTATTAGAGCAGACACAGTCAAGGCGCCAGTCATCCTTTCCCGACAGTCATCAGTGTCAGGGAGCATCGGGTGTCAAATAGGGAACTCCGGCGAAGACAAATTCCCCAAACCCAAGCAACAGCTTTGCACATTCAATGGATCGTTAGACCCCGTCTGACGTACTAAAGGCACACGCAAGACGTCATTTTTTGTGACACTTTTTTTTTTTCTACAAACATAATCGCGTCGAGACTGCTCGCCATTGACTAAAAACATCAATGTTCTAACTTCAATCAACGTCTTCACAAATATCGTCTTATGGCAAAAAAATTCCAATATCCTTTTTTGTTACGAAAATATGTACTAAAAGGAACTGCTAAAAGACGTTAACGAAACACTTTTTTTATTGAATTCAATTTTGTTTCGTGAATTTTCCTCTTTATTTGGTTTTTATATAAATTGAAAAATGACACGAAAGGGTTCTTAATCAGTTGCGTAATGTTTTTAAGAGGTATTTTTCCAGGCACAAACATAATGAGCTAAAATATTTTCAAGCCCGCCGGTCTAACGTGGAAAAACTAAGTCGAGTTCCTTATGACCGCGCTCGGCTCTTATTTAATTATTTTCTTTGACGGGACAAGAATTTAATGAATTATTTTAGTGGCGCGCGGCCATTATAAAACTCGAGCCAGGAAACAACAAAAGTCGTGTTAAGCCGCACGAAACAAATGCTCAGTTTTGCAAAGGACCGCACCGGCGTCTCTGAACCAACAAAAGCTCGTCGTTGTGCTCATGCAAAAACGTGTACTGAACCTTGCATTCAGTCTCGTTCGCATTTTTTTCCGCTGTTAGTGTCAAATAACAGCTCCGTCTGCGCTCTTTGAACCGACTATGCGCGTTTANACAATACAAATTTTTCATCGCGGATATATTTTAT